>KK113021.1:514958-546330 GCA_000611955.2 Stegodyphus mimosarum | reverse complement strand
ATATATATATATATATATATATATATATATTGTATCTGGTAACATAAATTAAGCTTAAAGAATTTGACTATAATTAACTTCCAAGGACAGTATGCAATGTTTTACAAGCCGAAACTTACTTTATGCAATAATTTTCTTGACCTAAGGTTATCGATTATGTTATATGAATATGGCAAAACACATGGAAGGCTATCTGCTTAAGGGAAGAAACATCTTCAAGGAGAACGCTCTAAGGCAAGTTACCTCGTATTCACGATACACATCGAGAAAACCAAAC
This sequence comes from Stegodyphus mimosarum, assembly GCA_000611955.2. NCBI lineage: Eukaryota > Metazoa > Arthropoda > Arachnida > Araneae > Eresidae > Stegodyphus > Stegodyphus mimosarum. Next base: position 546,053 of record KK113021.1, on the reverse strand, counting down.
CGGAAGCCAGCCCATTCACCTGGGTTCTAGCCCAGGTAGAACTACGAGTATTAGTGATCTCTAAAAATACTTGTTAACAGGTTAGGCTTTAAGGTTATCGAAAGAAAATGATTTTAAGCGAGGGGTTTTTAGATTCCCTTTGGTGACTTTTTTTTTATCTGTAAGTATTCAGCAGCTGATTTTAACGCAACAGCTTTCCTTTTGAATGTGCAAAATCAACTGCATTTTGCGTCCAAATCAGTTTAAAGTTCAAGAAAGCGCAAACTGCAGTTTTGTTGAAAAACTGATAAACTATTTTCGATAAAATATTGGAATTATTGGATATAAATGGATGCGTATAAAACCGCAAAATTTTTGCTCAGTTAAAAATATTTAATGTTAAAAAAATTAATTGTTAAAATCACTGCATATAGAAAATTCAAAAATAGAGAAATTTAACTATATTTGCCGATAAAGCGGTGTTGCGGAAATTTTCTGAAACTTTTAAATTTTTCCAAATGTCGGCAGACGGTTCATCATTAGCGGCCTAAAATTCCATATTTAATTATATACTATTTTCTATAGAATATTGATAGCTATTGTTTTTACTAATACGTTGTAGTGTATTCATCGTTCAATTGCTTTTTTGCCCTTTTCGTTTCCCATTTTCCTGTCAGAATGTAAAATTCTTGCTCGCGGGTATTCAAGTGAGGTAGAAAGGAAATAGTATTTAAAGGAAGGTTTTAGAGGGTAGAATCAAAGCGTGTTCTGCCTGCTGAAAGGCACGTTGCTAGTTTGATTATCTTGAGACTAGTATTCTGCGACGTTGCGTTATTCTCAGCATTACGCTTGTCATGTCGACTTTAGATCAGAGCCAACTTGTGCGTTACTCTCTTTGTGTAGCTGTTGGGCTAATTTACCATTATGAAGTTAAGTGAAGTCTTTGATTTACGTCATAAATGATGGCTTCTTTAAGCACGTGTAGGACCTTATGTTAACTTTTAGTTGAGTTAAATAGAAGGGTCCTTTACACCCTTTTTCAATCTCGGTGGTAATTTACAAGACATGCTGATAATTCACCTAAACTCTTAAAACTTTCGTGTGTTTGATGTTACCAAAGAACACGAGTCTTTATAATATATTTCTAGGTTTATACATCCACAGTGAACCAAAAATATCTGGCAAAAATGTAATAGTGGGTACAGGAGACGGAAGTAAGCAGATTTTGCAATGGAGTATATATGCTTTTAATATTGTGAGATATTTTTAATCACCTTATATATATATATTTACATACATACTTTCAAATTAAGACCTTCCTACTTACAAAAAGCACATAGTAGGAAGTAGTAGTACATAGTAGGATCTTAACTCAAAGAAAGGTTTTCGAAATGGTAAAGATATTGTCGCGTAGATGAAGGGATCGTACAAATGAACAGGCAAGTACTCAAGTCTAAACTCAAGGCTTTATTATTTCGAACTGAATGAAGAACTACTTATATACTACAGCTGATTAGCATACTGGAACATTTAAGACTCGGAATGTTCTGGAACATAAAGAAAATAGGTTAATAAGAAGGAAATTTACATAAAAATCGATTATCAGGCATCTTGCCTTTGATAGGTTTCGAACCTGCGACCTTCGTCTCTCGAGTCCTGCGTCTTATCCACTAAGCTATGAGGAGCTCAGTTGAAAGGTGCAATTTTCGCTACATTTCCCCCTTCTTAGGAAGAAGCAGCGTCCCGCTGTGATCTGGTCTGGCTTCTTGTAACAGGTCTCCTGGGAATATTGGACTTTCTTTCATCGTCTAGTTGTACTTTTGGATCAAGATAGGGCTTCAATCTCAACACGTGAACGATGTCTTTTGAATTCCGTCTCTTCTTATTTTGTTCTATACTTTCTACTTCGTACGTCACGTCAGAGAGCCGTCGTGTTATTCGATACGGTCCAAAGTAACGTTTTAGGAGCTTTTCGGATAATCCAACCTTTCGTACTGGAGTGAAGACCCAGACTAAGTCTCCAATGTTGTAGCTGACAGGTCGATGCCTTTCGTCATATCGGCGCTTGTCTGTGATTTGCGCTTTAAGAATATTGAGTTTTGCAAGCTGTCTAGCTTCTTCAGCTCTAGTGATCAGATGTTGCGCATAACTATTGTCAGAATCTTCGATACTGTATGGAAAAATTACGTCGAGAGGAGTCTGGATGTCTCTACCATAAATGAGAAAGAATGGGCTGAATCCCGTTGTGTCTTGTTTCGCTGAATTATAGGCATAGGTTACAAATGGTAGAACAGTATCCCAATTTTTCTGTTCAACGTCTACGTACATGGACAGCATGTCTACCAGTGTCTTATTGAATCTTTCAGTTAAGCCATTGGTCTGAGGGTGGTATGCAGTCGTCAGAAGATGAGACGTCTTGCATAGTTGAATGACTTCTTTAACAACGGTAGATAGGAAGTTGCGTCCTCGGTCACTTATCATCTCTTTGGGGGCACCATGCTTCAGTACAATTTCTTCAACTATAAACTTGGCAATTTCAGTGCCCTCAGCTGTCGGTATTGCCTTTGTGACTGTAAATCTGGTAAGGTAATCTGTGCAAACTATTATCCACCGGTTCCCATTTCGAGTAATAGGAAAGCGTCCAAGTAAATCTATCCCAATTTTGGTAAACGGTGAGTCGGGGGGTTTTATTGGATGAAGCTGTCCCGGTGGAAGCTGAGGTGGCGATTTCCGTCTTTGGCATTCTCGGCAGTGTGATACATACCGCCGTGTGCTCCCATATAGCCCTGGCCAATAGTACTTTCTGCTTACTAGGTCGTACCTTTTTGGCAAATCCGAGATGTCCAGCGGTTGGAGCATCATGAAGGCTTCTTAGAACCTCACTACGAAGTTGCTTTGGTACTACTAAGAGCCATTGCTGTCCTATAGGATCATAGCTTCTTTTGTACAGTATACCATTTCTCATTTGATAATTTTGATATGTGTCACCTCTCTTGAGAATTGTAATAATGGATTTTAATTGTTTGTCCTTCTGCTGCTCTTTACCGTAATCTACGATGGCTGCAAAGAAAGGGATGTCTTCATTGTTTTCAATTATTGGTTCTATAAGGGGCTTCCTTGATAGTGAGTCTGCATCGGCGTGTTTGCGACCGCTCTTATAGACGATATTTATGTCGTATTCCTGCAGCCTGAGAGCCCACCTTGCAAGTCTTCCGGATGGATCCTTAACATTGGCCAGCCAGCATAAAGAATGGTGATCCGTGACTACCGTGAAGGGTTTTCCGTAGAGATATGGCCTGAATTTACTGATTGCCCAGATGACGGCAAGGCATTCTTTTTCGGTCGTAGAATAGTTCCTTTCAGCTGCAGTAAGGGACCTGGATGCATAGGCTATTGGCTTTTCTTTGCCTTTCTGAATCTGAACCAGTACTGCACCGATGCCATAGCCGCTAGCGTCAGAATGTATCCTCGTTTCTGCGTCTGGAATAAAATGTCCCAAAACAGTGCCACTGGTCAGCAATCTTTTGAGCTTTGCGAAAGATTCAACCTGTAACTCGTTCCAAGAAAATTTTGCATCTTTCTTCAACAAGTCCTGCAGGGGCTGTGCGATATCCGCGAAATTTTTAATGAATCGTCGGTAGTAGGAGCACAAGCCCAGAAAACTTCGGACATCGGCGATATTCTGCGGAACAGGGAACTTTGCTACAGCCTCTACCTTTTGTGGATCGGGATATATCCCATGTTGATCGACTAAGTGTCCCAGGATAGTCAGCCTCTTTTTGCCGAATGAACATTTCTTGGAATTTAGCGTCAATCCTGCTCTTTGGATGCATTTCAGTATTTCCCTCAAACGCTTTTGGTGTTCTTTGAAATTAGGAGCGTACAGGATTATGTCGTCGAGGTAGCAAAGGCAAATATTCCATTTGAGGCCTCTTAGTACCGTATCCATCATCCGTTCGAACGTGGCTGGAGCATTGCATAATCCGAACGGCATGACTTTAAATTCATAGAGACCATCTGGAGTCACAAAAGCTGTCTTTTCTCTGTCTTTATCATCAACCTCTATTTGCCAGTATCCTGACTTCAGATCCATCATAGAGAAAATTTTTGCACCAGCTAGGCAGTCCAAGGCATCATCGACGCGAGGCAACGGATAGACGTCCTTTTTGGTTACCTTGTTTAATTTTCTGTAATCGACACAAAAACGCCATTCACCATTTTTCTTCTTCACAAGCACGACTGGAGATGACCATGGGCTGTCTGACGGTTGTATCACGTCTTCTTTTAGCATTCGTTTCACTTCGTCTGCAATCACACACCTCTCAGCGGCTGACACACGGTACGGCTTCTGTTTGATTGGTGCACTGTCACCTGTATCAATCCTGTGCTTCACCGCTTTGCATCGGGATTTTCTCGCAATACTGTTAAAGTCAAAAACGTCACTAAATTCATCCAGTAGACTCAGTAGATCGTCTTTCTCAGCATTGGTCAGATCAGTATCGAAAATTTCTTTTAAGTTTTCTTGAGATAACGTATTCTTGAACCTATGTCCCTTGGAACCTTCTGGAATCTGACCACTTAGGGAGCAAATAGCGTCGTTTTTTATGCTCGTTAAACAGCCCACATTCATCCCTTTCGGTATCAGTTGGGTTCGTCGAGAACAATTAGTTACCCATAATTTACCACAACCATCCTCTATAGTGACAATTGAAGCTGGTATTGATAGTTCTTTTTCGCACATCAGAAATCTATTTCCAACAATCATAGCTCCATCTGCTTCCTGTAGTTCTGAACTCAAGGCACATATTCGCCTTGTGGTGTTTGCTTCAATTAAATAATCGGTTGCGGCAAACAAGGAAGACTCCGACTTATTTAAATATTCATTGTCTGGAAGGATTTCTGCAAGCTGAAGTTCTTGATTTCCACAATCGATAACGGCATCGGTGGCACGAAAAAAGTTCCATCCAAGTATTATTTGATGACTACATTCAGGAAACACAAGGAATTCAAACGGCCTCTTAGTCCCATTTAAATCAACTTTCAATACACAGCGCCCCGAGGCGGCTACAGGTTTACCGCAGGCAGTTTTCAATATAGGTCCATTTTCAGTAAACATAGGAGCATTCAGCTGTCGACGTAACTCCTCAGATATGACGGAATAATCGGCTCCCGAATCAACAAGAGCTTTTACACACTGTCCGTTCACGGTGATAAAAGTGGTATTCTTTTTCAACTTGGCTGTGGTGTACGTCGGAGGATTTTCTTCATCTGCGGCCTCACCTCCTGCACAGGTCGCTTGAGCTAGTTTTCCTCATTGGTTCGGCGTGGGGAACGGCTGGAGCGGCGTACTGGCGACTGCGATTGTCTGCGGTTGAGAGAGCGTCGCGGATAAGGTGAACTGCTCCTTATTCGGGAAGAAGTAGGTTGTGCATAATAGTCGTCGAAACCGTATGTAGAATCAGTATCTCTGTCCCGTCGAGGGTTGAATGTCTTTGCAGCTCTTGCATTTTCAAATATCTGGCGTCTCTCCCTACAGTACCTCAGAACGTGTCCTGGGCGTCCGCAATGAAAACACAGAGGCACATTATCGTCAGTCCTCCACAGATCTGTCCTACGTTGTGGAGTAGTTCTCTGGCTAATTTCATGTCTTGGCTGCGGCCTGACTGGAAGTGAACATTGGATAGTGTTTTTGCTTCTCTCTGCTCCTGTGAGTGGTGCCAACGCCTCTATAACCTCTTCCCGGACCATAGATGCTATGTCATTCGATGCTACAGGTTCTATTTTCGTGTAGCCCTGAACTTGTGGCAGGAATTTCTGAAGCTCTTGCCTAACGATGGCGCGCACTAGAGACTCCAATTCACCGGCGTCCGCATCGGCCGACACTGCGGAGACATTAGGTAGCCTCTGAAATCGTGTTCGGGCGATACGTCTTCGTCGAAGGCTTTCTATGTGACGGCAGCGTTTCACGAAGGCATCGACACTGTCATAGTCCTGGGATGACAGGACCTGGTACAAATCCTCAGCAATGCCTTTCATGAGATGGGCCACTTTCTCGTCTTCAGACATGGACGGGTTTGCTTTTCGGCCGAGAGAAAGAACATCTTGAATGTAAGCTTCAGACGTCTCATCGATTTGCTGCGCACGTGTAAGTAGTAATCGCTCAGCTTGCCGCTTCACGTCAGCTGTACGGGAAAATGCGTTCTTAAGAGCATTCCTGAAAACAGTCCAACTAGTAAATGTGTCTTCATTATTATCGAACCACTGTCGAGCGGTTCCGGCAAGGTAAAAAATGACGTTCGCCAAGCACATTTGGTCATCTCAGTGGTTATAGTTGGCGATTCGATCAAAGTCCTTGAGCCATCTATTAGTATCTTCTTGGCCGTCCCCGGTGAATATACACGGGCTTCTGGGTAGTTGGTACGTCAGGATCGGTATTGGTGCGATGTTACTCGAAGCGGAACTAGCTCCTGCTGGAGGATTCTGCTCGGTTGCCTTTTCATCAACCATCTTTCTCGGTCTTATATGCGAATCCCGTAAGAGCCCAAACTCAGGAGGAAGTCCTCGAATCCGAAGGCTTTGGCGTAACTCTGCCGTAGTAACTTGAGTGGTACCCGGCGCCTCCACCAAACTGTCGCGTAGATGAAGGGATCGTACAAATGAACAGGCAAGTACTCAAGTCTAAACTCAAGACTTTTATTAATTCGAACTGAATGAAGAACTACTTATATACTACAGCTGATTAGCATACTGGAACATTTAAGACTCGGAATGTTCTGGAACATAAAGAAAATAGGTTAATAAGAAGGAAATTTATATAAAAATTGATTATCAGGCACCTTGCCTTTGATAGGTTTCGAACCTGCGACCTTCGTCTCTCGAGTCCTGCGTCTTATCCACTAAGCTATGAGGAGCTCAGTTTAAAGGTGCAATTTTCGCTACAATATTATTAGATAATGCGTAAAAATAAAAATTTTAAAGCAGATGGAAAAAACAAAGGGGGGGGGGAAGGAAGTTGCAAACAGCAAAAGTTAAGCTAAATGCTTGGAACGGAATATTATTGTCTTAATTCTATTCTTTCTCAAGATATGAATGAAATTAACACAGTCAATCCCCTTATAAAAAAGGAAATTCTAAGCAACGTTTCTGAAAGTTTTTAGGTGTCTGAAAAAATTTGTTTTGAATAAATTAGACATTAGTCATTTCATAAACTCCACTCTTAACGTTGTCTTGATTCCAGAAAATAAATTTTGAAAGTTGCAGATTGTACTCTATTAAGGTAAAAATATGTAAATTGAAATTATAACTTAAATTATCAATAGCCCCTTAATTCCTGATTTTAATGTGGGTATTGCCCTCTCTGTTCTAAAAATAGCTGTTGCTTACACTAATTTTTCTGAATCGCGTCATTTCTAGATCATTCTACATCCTATGACTTTCACACAACGCTGGTGACGTAAATGGAACTAATCTTCAAACACTCAATAATAATTTTACAGCATTATTAATTCTTCAGTCAAATGCATTGAAACCGTAACTAACTCGTTCTGAATTAAGATTTCCTCCTGAAGACAATGCACTTTGCTTACGCTTTTGTTAATGCTAAGAGGCTGCCAAGTTGTTTTCTTCCTTCCGCAATAGTATCAAAAATCTGAATGTTACGCTCTGGAGCAGGCAGATTAGTGTGCCGCAAAATACTCATTTAAAAATGAATAATTAAAATCTGCCCTGAGAGTTTCTCTTAATTTCTTTTATTTCGAATCTATCCGAGTCATCCCCAAATCATCATACACCTATATATATATATATATATATGTATGTATGTAAGATATAACAAAATAAGATAGCTGTTTTTTTTTTTTGCTCTCTCCCTAAATTCATCTGTTATCCCAAATTTGAGACCTTTCTATGTTATATAACAACCTAAGATTAACCAATCGTAGCTTAGCTGTACTTCTGCATCATACTAAGTATAAGTACTCTTCGCCAGCAGTTACGTCGCTTATTCCTTTCCCTAACTTCTGCTCTGCCAACACCTCACTTCTTTGTATACGTCTGACTTTTAAAACCAGCGCATATAACAATTGTCGTATTTCATTAGGATTGGATAAATGTCAATTAAGATGGTTTTATATGCGTGAAAATAAAGATTGGGACTTCAAAATTCATTTTTGTCAGCGTCATCGTTTGGTCTTCCCAATCAGCCATTTAAGACTGCAAGCTGTTAAAGTATCCGATTTCTTCTACGCGTTAAATTATTACAGCTTAAAAAGTCGCCCAGGATATGTACCTGTTGCCTCAATTTCCAGTGACTGCACTTCGAACAGAAATTGAAGAATGATTAATGGGTGTGTTGAAGGTCATCGATCTCTGCAACATGATGAGTGTTGTGTTTGTTCCTTCGCTAGTTACGTGACGTGATATTTTCGCCATGAAAATTTCAAGTTATTAACTCTGTTGCATATCAACGGATTGGCTCTTTTCTTTTTCTGAAGGAGGTGTCTTCGCTAAAGTGGGCCATCGACTGTTCGAGCATGTAATTAGTGAAAAGAAATCTATATAGTTTTTTACATGCGTGAAAATAAAGGTTGGGACTTCCTCAAAATTCATTTTTGTGAGCGTCATCTTTTCGTCTTTCCACTCAGCCGTCTAAGACTGCAAGCTGTTAAAGTACTTGATTTCATCTAAGCATTAAATTTTGACATGCATACATTCCCAGGGTGGGCACAAAAACAGTCCCTGATTTGAAGATGCCATATAATTCATACTTACTTGATTATCTTGAGGAAACTTTGTTCAAAGCTAGTTAAGTCAGAGTATTTTTATATCTTTGGCTCAGAATCGCTAGTCCTGACTTGTGCAACAAGAGGGCAGTGTCGTCAAAAATGGCGTTTACCCCGCTGAAAAGAAGCATCTTTCGTGTTAAAACTTGCAAAAATAAGAAGTGTTGTGATCTGTACACAGCTTTCTGAAAGACAACCAGCTAACTTATAATGGATAGGACGAGCTGGACCCATTACCAGAGGTTTTAGAAGTGTCCCCTGTGATCACCAAATTTCATCGTGTATGGTGTTTATCTTTGGAGATTCGTGCGTGATTTATGTATCTTCACTATCCGCAACTCTAAAAGATCTTCAGGACTGCATCCGTGCAGCTGTCAACTACATTGCATACGCTTCAGGATGTATAACTGGAGTTAGATTACATCTCTATGTTACATAACAGATGGCACATCGATCGAGTGTAAACAAGTCTAATCAATATCACCCGAAATATTTCAAATTTATAAAATTATCGTAAAAATTTAAACGAGATAGTCTTTTTGGTATTAAAGTTATATCATTTTGAAATCAGAGACTGTTTTTGTTCTCATCCTGTATATATATATATATATATACATATATATATATATCGATTTGTCTGAAGGACAGCGCAATATCATATTTATATGCCACGACATGTTCTCAGAACTTTAAATACAAATCCCGAACAATATATCAGGATAATCAGCTGATTTTCGAAGAACAAAGAGAACCAAGAATCATTTTATATAGATTAGAATGAGCCGTGGAACTAATATAGCACTTCGTTATGAATGCTTTTGCTTCGTTACAATATTATTATGAATACTATTAGTCTGAAATTTAGCTTAATATTTGAGAAGTGAATTATCGTTCAGCCTCGGTAAACAAATTTTTATCATAAAAGCTTCAATAATGCAATAATTAATTTTTCTTATACACGCAAAGTATCAATGGAATCGAAATGGAATTAGAAAGCAACATATATAAAATACTACAACAATAAATTGTCAGGGAGATTAGAATGGAACATTTATGCTATACGTTATCTATGTTTATGTTTTCTTGCAAATCATGCATTATGTTTTTGTTAACAGGCATTCTAAAACGTGCTGTGGAAATCGTGTAAAAAGTTATGTTCGAGATTCTGTGTTCACAAAGTATCTTCGAAAGTTTTCTTTTGTCCTTTCGACAGATTACTTCTACCTCAAAAACTCTGTGCATCTACTTTTAATTGCATTTGAGTTTTATTTGAAGCTAAATGCTTCTCGACGGATCTTCTTTGGAGCATGAGAAAAGTTTATTATGATTTCCTTCAGGATAACCCAGAAGAAACCCTTTAAATTTTGAAAATACTACGTCTGAGGAAAATGTAAAATCATACTTTCCAATTCCATTTACGTTTTACGCAAATAAGAAAGAAACTTAAGTTAAAAATAAAATTCTAAATTTGCAAAAGTTTCGTAGTTTTAAGCGAACTACGACAGCGTGTAGCTACGAAAATTATGTTGCTACAGAACCTCTGCTTTCGTTAATACTTTACTAGATTATTCTCAAACACGGTTCTGGGTAGATTTGAGACATCTTGTTTTAATCTTAAATGTAGGGTTTAAAGGTAAAATTTTCATCAGGTTGAAAGCGGGAAGAAAAATAAAAACTCAAGCTAAAAGCAATTACGAAGTTTTTTCTAAAGACACGCAATTTCAAACTTATTTTATGAAATATATAACAAAATCATAGGCAAGGCTTCTGATATTCTCTTTTTAAAGTTTTCAAAGTCTCCAATATAGGCCTGAGTAAGAATATTCATGCCATATTTTTAAAATACTATGATATAAAGAAATGCTGAAATATGATAAACTATTGTTATTCGTATGTTATATATAATGTGTATTTGCAACTGTATGATAAATGTCATGAGCATATATTATGTCTGCTGATAAATAACCAATATTCATTTTTGCGAAGGAAATACATTACACAGATCTGAAAATTATATATGAATGCGAATTAGTAGTTCCTCCTGCTAGCATCTGAGTAATGAATTAACATAAGTTCGTCTTTAAAAGTGATAGAATCGGAAAATAAATTTAGAAAGTTAAGAATAAGTTATATATTAACGTTTTACTAAACGTAATTTTAAGGATTTATCTCACGAAATGCCTCCAAAATAAAGCGTTCATCAGAAATGTTATTCTGAAAAGGAAGCAAAAAGAATGCTCTTCATTTCACGAATTCTTACTGTTTATATTAATTTCTTGGAAATAAATATGTTTTATTTAAGAAGGAAAATTACAGCTCTAAATTCTATTGGTAGAATTAGGAGTTTATAGCGACGACTGCGGAAAATATTTCATTTATTATCAAAAACTTCAAAATTTCTAATATAAAAGTGATTTTTGATTTGTTATTTAATATACATTTCAATTATAAATATAATGTTGCGTTCGTTATTAAATATTTCAAAATTTCTGTTATAAATACGTTCTTAAGACTAGTTTAAATTAACTTCTTTCAGAATGGTAAACCTGAATACATTTATGAAGAATTCCATCGCTCTTAGAATTGTTGTAATTTGATGTTATTGACATCCTTTGATTAAAATGAATGCTGCAATAAAATAAAAATAAAACATTATTCAGATATTTATTCAGAAAAGTTTATTATATCGTTTCTCTTGGTGGAATTTAATTTCAATCGACTCTCTAATTAGGATGTAGGATGTATTGTAAGAGTTTTTACAACAAAATGTTTGAGATTTATGTTCATTATATCCTGAAATTCAACAGAAGTTGTTACAGTTTTAGCTCAAAGGTTTAAATAAACAGATTCAAAATTGTTTTTCAAAATTGTAATTTCAAAATTTCTTCTTTTCTGTGTAATTTTTCAACAAATTCGCACATATTCAATATACTAGAACTAAACTCAACAGTAGTTTCATTACTTGTGTTATCAGGACTCGTATTTCTTTCTATTTGTTTGGCAAACATAACGTGTCCTGGCTGGACAGTGAGTTGACTGCAAACTATGTCCTATGGAGTAGCAAGGACGACAAGATGAGAAGGGTTAAAATTACCCTTTATTTTTTTTCACGTTTCACAGTCGTTCCCGCACTTCGGGATAAAAGACCAACCACTTGTGGTCTGAACGTAAAAATATAAGACTACTAACCAACTAAAATTTAAATAAGAGCTAACTTTTAATATTTTGCACAGATGACTAACACTAAGCCTGGCCTTTTAAATTACTATGTCTGTAGTACGCAAACTGTGGAAAACTATAATACGTCATTTGCTTTCAAGAGGATTAAAACCTCTGGCCTTAAAGGCGGACAGTAACTGATGGCAAGCTCGCGTGAAGACTCGTTGCAAAATGACTCACTTTCTCTCCTTCTACTACCTTCTGCTACGCTCTTGGCAAAAAGCCACAACTTAAATACTTAAGCGTTAGCAAGTACAATTTGCATAAACATATTCACGCGTTAATTCTGGCCGGAAGTGGAAAATAAGAGATGATAGTAAAGTTTTAAAATAAAATAAACGTTAGTCAAAGTTAAGATCCTTACAGTATATACTTAAGACATAATTCTTTGATAGTAAGTTTCCAAGATAAATCAAACCTCCTTTTCTTCTTCTTCGAATTAAAATTTTTCAAAAGTATCTCAGTGGCTTATTTGTAAGTGAATATCCAGAAATAAGCTTCCTAAGTTTAATCTTAAAACATATAATGTGCTAATGAGCAAGTGTACTGATAATTATAACATTATTAATTAAGAAGAGTACTCTCTGACCCGATTTTCGTCATAAAATGTATTATTTGTTGCCACCAAAAGAGAAAAGAAATTCCAAGTGCAATACAAATTAGGAAATAGAAAACTATGTTTCGATGCAAAACGATTTTTCAGAAATTTACGAAACATAAATATTAGTATAATGTCAGTTTCTCGTACGATCATTTGTGACACAGTACACTTTAAATGACTCGTTGCATTCCTGAGTTCTTTATAATAATTTTTCCACTTCGCATCTGCACAGCAGGCGAAGTATAATAAATCAACGGTCAAACGGTGAGATGGTAATTTATTTCTGCTTTTGAAGTTGTCGTTTTCTGTCTCTTTTATCTCTAAACTGTCAGCTTACGCGTGCGATAAACTTCGTTTATGTGATTAATCTTATATTAAGATATCGTAACGGAAAAAAGTAAAAGTATTAAAGGCACGAATACAACTGAAAGTTGTTCAAGAGACTGTTGGCGATCTGTCGAAGAAAGCTAGCAGAAACGTTTGTAATAAAACTCAAATTTAAAAATAAATAAATAAATAAAAATAAGAGAGAAAAAGTGAAGTGGTTAAAAGGCTGATAAAGTACCAAAAGGGAGGGTTTTCAGGGTCTGTGTTATTGCGTTCACCAAATCATTGGCATGCAAAGGTTTTAGAGCATGATACTAAATCCTTAAGACAAAGGAAGAAGATGATGCTCTGTGTCAGTATTTCATGTGGAAAAGAACAGCCATTAATAATAAAAAATTCACTGCGACCAATATGCTTAAAATCAATATGTTTAAACTCAAAGCAGAATGTATGTATGTAAGATATAAGAAAATACGATAGCTGCTTTAAAAAAAATGGCGACCTCAAAATTAACATTCTAAATTTGATGCTTTGCCTCTGAATTCATCTGTTCTCCCGAATTCTGGATTTTTCTACGTTACGTAATACTGTAAGGTTTTAGTTAAACTAACCAAGTTTTATTTTAATTTAAATCTTTCTATCTCCTCTCTGTTTCAACTTCCCGTCAAAAGAAGCGCGCGTTTTCAGCTTATGCTAATTTTGAAGTACAGCCGAGTACTATTTAAACCAGATGTAGAAACCTCTCAAGGTGAGAGAGCTTTAGTCTCAGATCACGGTCACTCTGCTCAACGTTCGCCTGACCAGCTAGCAGTTAAAATTTATAAGCCATAGTGCTTGCTACGTGATTGCATTGTGAAACAATTTGAAGTGCGCTAGTATTAGTATATCTTGCTACGCACCCTTTTAGGTAGAGGCCAAACTCCGCGATTTGCTCTGCTAAGCAAAGTCTAATTTAATTTCTATTTAGGTATTTATTTAAATTTATTTGTTTGTTAAGTTCGACCCAAGTGTGGTCTTCTACTTCTGTATCCCTCCCGAGTTGGGAAGTGTGTAAATAATAGTGATTTAATAAAAGAGGATTTCAAATCCCTTTCAAGTGCAGTTATTCTCCAACTCAGCATCTACACAAGAACATAGCGTATTATCCGCTCACTGTTCCAGTTCAGGACTTGAGATTTGAGGATAAGGACCCTATTACAGACTTTACCATGTTTCCAAAGAGTATGCACAGAACACTCAGTCCTGATAACACTGCTTGAGAAAGGCAACCAAAATTAATACTAACCAATCATAGCTTGTCTCTAGAATCGCACCTATTCTGGTATAAATACTCTGGCAAACTAATTACGTCACCTTCTTTCCTAGATTCCGCATTTGCTAAAATACCCCCGATGCTCTGCTTCTCTGTCTAAAAGGATGTCGTCCCTGTTAACCGGTGTATATGAGAAATTACTGTAATTGTTTATGATAAAAAAGCATACCGTCTACGAAGAATTCTTTTAATGTGTCTAGAAATAAAAATGGTAATTTGCTGAACTTGGATTGTCTCAACATCTTCTTCCATCTTTCCACTCAACTAGCGAAAGCTGAAAAAAGTACCGGTGTTAACTGCGCATAAAAATACCCATTCTCGGTTACGACGACTGCAAGCTGATTCCTTTTCTATGCTTTCCCGAAATCATTACATGTATATCGAAAATCCTGGAGAATAGGCGCTTTTTTCCACGGACTAGATTGAAAAATTTATTGAAAAAAATAAACTTTTGTTAATTCTTGAAAATGCTTCACTCTTAAATTACAACCTTCGGATCATGAAGTAATAAGATCATTTAAAATTCAGTATCTATGTCGCAGGATGATTACTCTAGTAGCACTTATAGATTCAGTATAAAATGTAGATGAAGTGGTTAACTGCTCTTTAGCTGATGCATTGATTATGTAATAGTAGCATAGAATACTGTAGATAATGCGATAAAGAAGTCTTTTTTAAGAAAAGTGGTTTTAATCTTGACTTGCCTGAAGATAAAGATAAAAATTAAGATTCTATTTTGCTTGACTGAAAATGAAGTCATAGTGCCAGGTCACTAGTTTTGCACTGATAGCGCCAGGTCACTAGTTTTGCACTATAATTATCAGTACATGGACACGAGTTTCAAGAATAACGAAGATCTTCAAGCTGAAGACGAGAAGGAGAAAAGCATTCTCTTGAAATGCATACTAGTGCCTCTGATTTTAAAGAGATAGAGGATATTCTACTGAAAGAAGGACGTGAAGAAATTCTGTCTGTCACCTCAGCTTTTTCTATTTATTAAATACGGCAAAGCGCACCAGGACTGTCTGATTTGTAAGAACTCTATGAGGACTTTGTGTAAAGACTTTATAAGAACGCAGAGACTACTTGGGCTGAGGGGCAAGAAGTGTGAAAATTCGACAGTGCCCTCCTCTGGATTTGAGTCCTAGGATTTCTAACTGCCAGTTAGATGTCTTAATCATTCACACTGAAAAAGCACGCATGGAGGTATAATCATTACAAATGCAAATGGCTCGTATTTACTCACATGGAGAAAACCACGAAAGCACTCACGTATTGAACTCTTTCTCTGGGATTCAAACCGTATCGAACTATCAATGATTACCATCTTATCCTTTCGACCGCTGGTGATCTTTGCTGCTCCTTTGAACAGAGGTTTTAATTCTGTAATAATGTTCGGTATTGATTTAGTATATAAGAAAGGGGTTCATTTTTTATCAAATTCAAACTGTTTTAGGATGGGAAATGATTTACCAAAAGAGACAATCAAGCAAACAGACTTCATTGGATGAATGTTTTAGTAAACTGTGGGTGTTTTTGATATTACTAAACGAAATCCTTAACACAAATTATGTGTAGACTTTCATATGTTCTAAATTCTCTTAAACAATTTAAAATAATAAGATCGTAACTAAGGAAATACGCACTTCTCAGAATAAAAGATGGTTGATGTTTTAAAAGTTCAAATTGTTTTAAAAAAGAAGTCATTAACGGAAGAAGAAAAGTAAATAGGCAGATTTCATTGCATGAACAATGAATATTTCTCCAATTGCTACTTAAAATTTATTACGTAAGATTTTTGTAACGTTTTTCCTCTGCGCATAAGATTCGTATTTTAAAGTATTGTTCATTTAAATATATTGAAAGAAATTAAGTCAATTAAAATTAAAGCCATACAAAATCAAGTTATTTTGAGCAAAATTAAGTTCTAAAAACTTCTTTTTCTCACTATATTACTCTTTGTGTAATTTGTTCATTTAGTAATACAACAATGTTAAAAACAAGATATACTGCACTTTAAAAATTTTCTGTAGTAGATACCAAAAGCTTTGAATAAGATTTATGAATTATGCGAATCGATAATTATCTTCTAGTCACGTCTTCTCCAAGGCAAACATTTCTACATTTTTCTCTGTTAATTTTTTCTGCCCATTTTCTCTGTTAATCGTGGCAAAAATCAGTTTAAAGAAATAATTGGAAAACTGAAGCATTAGAGAAATCAGTAAATTCGCTAATTACATTGTGATTGATGTCTTAGCCTTTCATATTAGTAAAGAATCATCTAACGGCCTTTCTAGTGCACACTAAGGTAAAACATGTGGTTTACGTGTGTTAAAAATGAAAGCAATGCTGACTGACAATAAATTCGTAGGAATGTTTCAAATGATAGGAAGGTGATGTTTCGGAAAAGATTAATATAGAAATCAGCAAACAAAATTTTCAAGTTTTGAGTGACGATGAAATTATTCTCGGCTTTGATCTAACAGTGAAAACTGTAGTGAAGATGATAATGATGATGAAATTTCAGTTGCAAAAATTAACCATGCTAATACCTTGATTTATTTTGATTGTGTAAAGTTCATAAGGGCTCTCTGCCTAATCGAAGGGACGACTTTGTAAAAGAAATGTTTCAGCGAAATTGGCTCACAAATACATATGAGGGAAAACGAGAAATATTATTTTCTTATTCTTTCTTATTTCGTGAAATATTATATTCTTATATTTCGTGCTATCGGGATATAATTGAAAAGCAATGTCCGGCTAGTAATCGGAAGGTCCTCATTTCGGGTCCCAGTGAGGGCACTGAACAATATTCCACGTTTTCTTGCTTCGAAAATTCTAAATAACTCCACAAATCCCGTCCTAACAAAAATGTGGTGAAGCATAATTCGTCACCACCGCAAACTGGAGACTGGATCCCGCCTTCCCAGATGCCTTTTAAATGTGTGTGCTTGGGGGGAGGGAGAATGTAAGACATTACCGCATGTCTTCGTAGTGTAATTAGAGGCAAATCTGGCTAGCATCAAGGTGTCCGAAACTCGAATCCAGGCAAAGATATTGCCTGTTTTTAAAGTTTTTGTTTCGACAAACTGGCTTTACAAACTTTCATGCAGCTAGCCCGTTCGCCGAGTCTTGGAATCGGATCAAACTACCAGTATTCAGCAGTTTTACAGCTCGACAACTAATAGATTTTGAAACTTCGAGAATAATTCTTTAATATTTAAACAATATCCTGATACTTGTTCTATAGATCTTTTGTGGACCAGAAACTGATATGATCTTGAGGTAGATGATACAATTATAGGACTATTACAAGAATAAGATACCTTAAAAATTATCTTATAAAAATGCGTATAATACATCTGATAAAATTTCATAATTTGCATAAATTTTTATGGAGTTTGTTTACTTCAGCTCTTTTCCTGACTATTTTTATTACGATATGCATGCATTATTCATTGTTTGAAAGAAACAAATTTTAGCTTTTACTAAAAGAGCTTATTAAAGAGCTTCTACTTTAGAATTACAAATTTTAAAAAAAAATTCTTCTTGTTGAAAGAAACATTTGCGTGATTTCCAAATTTAGCCTCTATTTACCGAGCTTTTGACAATCTCAGATGGTTACGCTATCTGCTTATATATGTTATAGATAGATAGATAAGTAGGTATATAGACAGATATCAGAATTCAAAGCAAAGGTTTTATGACGATTGTAATTTTCTTTGAAAGAATCATAAAACTAGCAACATCCATTCGCTCTTTTCACAGAAGCCTTAAAGGATGTTGCGGAAGAAAATTTCTACGCTATTTTAAGGGCACTTTCTAAGTTAAGTGTCCTAGTTTGAGGGTGAATATCTGGTTGAAAACCTGAGTGTGTTTAGGCTAATTTTACGAGCTTTGGAATATATGCATAAGTATTATTCAGTACTCCTCAAGTGTCCTGTAGAGGTCTAAAGCCTAAGCTAGAGATATGAAGTCTTGTGACCTAAAGTGTCATAAATATGTTAAATAAACTTTATGTGGAGAGTCGGTCTTCATTCCTTGAATAGACACAGTTTTTGAACACTCGGAGACTAGTATCATTCCATAAAGTATTAAATAATTCTTAAAGAAAAATTACTTTCTAGCAGTTTGTGGGGTTCCACCCTTTTATTTAATAGTTAAATGTGGGGAACCTCTTACACCGATAAGCGAATAATCACTTAAGTATGTGAACAGAGACGTAAGACTCAAGAACGGTTAATTAAGCTTAAGTTCTCAAAATAAGAGTTAACAAAGTCGGCTCCTAGCTCAGAGCGTACAGCAAAGCCTCCACTTGGGCTTGAAGTTAAAGTAATAAGAATTAAAGCTTAACTAAAAAGATATAGCCGAAGCTATCAGGATTCTAAGTAGCTGGCCCTTAAATCTCAATAAAGCTATCAAGGGCTTGAAGTACGGCTGACCGTAGTAATAGCTTAGAGAGAGACGTAGCCCAAAGGCAAACGCGCGCTGGTCAGAAACTCTGGCTCTCTAACAAAGTCAGTGAAGCATCGACTTAAATGCTACTCTTACTCATTTGCATTAAACGCGTTTCTGAAAATACATTCTTGGAGGAAATTGTAAGCTGAAATTAGGAGAGACAGGAAAGTGTGACAAACTTAAAGTAACTGTTATAAATTTAGGATAAACCTTACAAGTTCTATTAAACATTTCACGCTTGGATCCGAGATCTCATTTTTGCATCAGAAAACCATCTTTACTGGGCATTCAAGAAACTATCTTTACTGAACCGGTTCTGCCAGTGCTGCAACATGTTATTTTACATGGGATAGTAAGATTGTGAAGGAGCAAAATACACCTACTCACATTTTAAAGGTAATATAAAAATAAATCACCAAGGTGTCGTTCATTCCTTTCTCATAAAAAACAAACATCAGGAAGTCGAGAGTTAAATTATCACATAATAACATCTCCTTATACTGTTTGTTTCTTAAAATTTATAGTCATTTACAACGTAGTAAATATTCATTTTAATATATTACTGTGAAAGTTTATTGGATGATGTGAAAGTAGACGAATACCTTCTTTTTCCGTTTAATTCCGATTTCATTACTGGGTCTAAATTCACCCTAGCATGAGAACAAAATACATGTATATTTCTCAGAGTTACTTAATGGCAGTACTCCGATGCCATTACTAGCCGTAAATTCCCCTTTGCATGAGGACAAAATACATGCACATTTTTCAGAATTACTTAATGGCAGTACATCAGCATACTTTTAATGAATACAGATTAAAAGATTAAATAATAAATAAAATTTTAAAATGATTGCATTGATTTGAAATTCTGAATGACTGGCTAATAGTTCCTCTGTTTCCCATACGCATGATTTGCGATGCTTCCTATTTTACGAATGATAATTCGATTAGTGCGTAATGCAGTGTCAAAAGTGATGTGCAGTGCTGGATTTAATTTATAAAATGAGGGCCCCTTCCTATTCTAACATTCTAGAGTCCTTCATCTTAAGACGCTGGATAGAGTTATTGTTTATTAACAATTAATCAATGATTTGGAAACCACTTGTATCGGAGACCACTCCTGACGGACTTCTGAGACCACATAATTATTCATCCAATGAGGTTATTTTCGTGTTTTACATAAAATTTGAAGTGACTGTTAGCAACACGTTTTATTTACGTCTAGTAAGATTAAGCTTTTAAAGTAATTTTAACTTTGGAGTGTGTCCGACAGCAGAATAAAACACATGAGCGGCGATTTTCAGAAACAGTACGGGGCGTTGTATAAATCTAAAAAATGAAACGAAGCTGATGTAGTTAATATTGTACGGGAGGAAATAAGTAAAAAGAGAACAGCCAAATATTCTCAGCTCAAGCAAGTACTTCGACTGGAATCCCAGTAATACCGATATCAATAACAATGGGGGCGAAAATGAAATTCATTTAACATTTTCCTCTTCAAAATATTAAGCGATGGCCAAGAAATAATACGCTGATCTAGCAAGAATGGAGCCCCTCTTAGGTGGTGAAGAAGAATAGATTTTTTTTAAGTGATGTCGAAAGACTGAAAAGTCCGCCGGCGAAAATTTCGCTTTCTCGTAACTCTAATGTTAGGAGTTTTCATTAATTTTTTGCTCTAGAGAATTACAAAAGGGAAATATATTAAGCTTTTGTAGTAAAGAAAACGATTCTCAGGTCTTTTTTCTGTTGTAGTTATTTTTCATTCGTAAAATTTCACTCACTGCCGAAACATATAATGAAATGAAGTAGTTATATCTGCATCTTAAATAACACAAAATTCCTAAAACTACTTGAAGACCTATAAGAAGTGGACTGAGTTGTAGTCTAAACTAACATACGATAGATTACAGCTAAATGAAATTATTAAATGCAAAATATTGTCGCTGTAGCAACTTAACCTTTAATTCCTATTGCTCAGATATTAACCCAACATGTTTTAAGCCTTTTCTGAAAATATCCAACAAAATTGGGTGCTCATAAAAACTGTAATTTTTTAAGTATGTTTAATTAATTTCCAGATTACAGAATATAAAGTCTAAATATCTGCTGATAGTATCTTGTGAATCAGCATTACATTAGGCTGAGGAAAATTTCAAAATTAGATTAATATCTATGCTTTCCCAGGCCATATAAAGAAAAAATATTTCTGTGGTATAGAATGCTGAAAACTGCAACCCAAGTTGTACGTTCGCCGTGAAGTTTAAATCATATTAAGCAATTAAAATGAATACTAGTGATATCAGTATTCATGAGCACATTATTGGTTTCATTCCTATAGAAGCCACAGGCTCAGTTTTAGTTGAAAGTTTCCTTTCGTACATCACCAGATATATTTATCAGATTCCCATCGTAAATATGCATAGCCAGAGTCACAGCATTGGATAAAACATGAAAAAAACAATCTTGGTATTTATTAACACGTCAAGGCTATGAAACCTGGCAGAGTTTCTTTCATAACTTGCTCTTCGAACACTCCGAAACATTTAGCTGTCAATGGTAACGCTACTGAGGGGAATTATTTAGTGAGTGGATTTTATTCCTTAATACGCTTCAGGAAATAATATATTTCTGACTCAGCATGAAGACTGCACGCAAGAATTCTTAAAATGCATTCCCTAATTAAGCCTCTAAGCAATACTCAGTATGAATCTAAAATCAAAATGTCATCGTTTTGAAAAATATATGTCGGTTTTATGATTTTATTATTTTATTTCAATTTTATGAAGCTTATTCAAAATTGCTGATAAGTCACTAAAAGAAATGAAAAGCTCCGAAACTGAAACTCTGGTTCTTAAGCCCGTATGCTTTTAAGTTACTTATTTTTAAAAAATGTTACTTATTTTACTAGTTGCTTTACTCGGAATTATGTTTAAAGAGCGATTAATGTTTTAGCAGAATTTGCAAACATGAAACTAATGATAGGAAACCCGAACATAGAATTAGCTACCGCGATATCAAAATCAAGAAATATTCTCTAAAGCCTTGAAAATATCAGATATGGCGACTGTTTCAAATTTTTCCTCTAGTGTTTCTGGTATCATAATTTTCATGTTTTAAGTAAAGTTTGCAATGACTTTTAGCAACACGGCTATTTATGTCATAAGATTCAGCCTTTAAAGTAGTTTTAACTTTGCAGTATGTCTGTCAGCAGGATAAAAAACATCAGGGGCAAAATTCTTTCAAAGAAAATCGGTAAAAGGATACAATCTGAACAAGATGAAGTTGATCATAATTTGAAATGGACATTTTTACTTATTAGCGTGTGTCGGCAGACTTGGCAACATGGTTATGAGGCAAAGTTAGCCTATTTTGGAACCTAATCTTAAGTTTAAAGTTTGTTTTTTCTTTTTTAGCTGTGATGTAGCAATGTAAGGAAATGGCATACCGCAATTCACATTTTTTTTTTATTATTATTATTATTTTTCCTCAAAAATGTCCCTAAATCTAAATCTGACAAGCGAGTTTTTAAGCAAATTTTAAAATTTAGGAAATATTCCTAAACATCAAGAAAATAGACACTAATGTCAGAGATGTTTGATAAATTCAGTATAATTTTTCTTTGAGTACTAAAATGCACGTTTCTAATTGAAGCGCTGTAATATATAGTTAAAAAATAACTTATAAAGTTGAAAATAAAAAAACTTTTCTTCCGATGATGTAATACGTTTAAGAACATTATCGCCATTACCTATAAGAAATAGCAGAGGCAAGCTATTTTTTTCTGAATTAAAGCTTATTAAAATCAATTTACCTTCAACAACAACAAAATTTAATTTGAAACTTTTCATATGTTTTTAACTGAGCATGAGGTCACCTAGAAATTAAATTACATCTAGTTTTAATTGTGATTATGAAAACAACAAAATTTTGATTTTAATTATTTTTAACAACGAAATTCAAAATAAATTTTTCTAAGACACGATACATATTTTAGAACCTGAAAACAAATATATTACAGTTTGATGTCTGAGAATCAATAATTCTTCACGCTTCATAACATAGTATATATACTCACATGTAAATAAATACGCATAATTGTTTTTCGTTTGAATAAATGTCTCTCATTTCCTATAAAAAGTATAATTTACGACCAATTTACAAGATTTTATTTAGTTCACTCATGGTGTTTCACTGTGGTTAGAGTTTTGTCATCGATTTTTAACCTACTTTTAGATACGCTATCGAGTTCAAGTTTTGCATCTACGCTGTTGATCGATGACAATGGAATGTAGTGAAAGGATTTTTTCAAAATCGATTTAGATTTTTTTTAATTTGATGTTTAAATGATTTTTCGATACTCATTTAATGAACAAGCAAAATATATCAGAATTTCACCGTTTGCACCATCGAATAGAGAGGAATAAAATCTTTCCTGTAAAAATTGTCTGCAAATTGTAACTTAATTTCTGAATTTTTGGCAAATTTCTGAAAATCGCTGAATTTTGCAGGCCATTTAACAACTATGGTTTTAAAATTTCATTGTCTAAAAATGCATGGTATATAAAGTTCTGAAATTGTTACAGATTATAAAAAAAATTTTTCGCCCTCTTTTAAAACAAGAATGATTAAAAAATATTAATTGAACGATTTTCTACTGTAGATACATTAGGTGTTTTTTGGAAGCAGGAGCGGTGAATAATGTGAAATGCCCTCGCCGGGATTCGAACCACGGACCTCTCAAATACGCGCCGAGCATGCTGACCACTACACCACGAAGGCATGTTAAGAAGGCGGGAGAAATACCATATATTACATTTTTGAAAAACAAAGCGTGTTGCAGACTGAAGCAGGTTGGAGAAAAAAAAGTTTCTTGAGGGAAAAATTGCTTTTGAGTTTTCCATCTTGGTGCACTTAATGACGAAGTTTGCCATCTTGATGCACTTAATGGCGAAGTTTGCCATCTTGATGCACTTAATGACGAAGTTTGCAATCTTGATGCACTTGATGATGAATAGGCGATATTCGTTTTTTCATTTTAGCTTCAAGCAAAATGCTCGGTATAACTTGTTGTTACAATTAGTTTTCGAAAATAAATATTCAAAGCGATTTCTTCGTTCTCTGAATGATGCTGAGTTATTTGCTTTATTGCATAATTTCCTTAAAATTCATCTTGTGTTTTAATAACAACTAAAAATTTTATCATCGATAGCGTGTATTTGAGACTGAAGAACCAAAAATAAAATACAATTAAAAGAAGGTTTTTATGCAATAAGCTTTTTTTAAAAGAGATATGATAATTAATTCACTAAAAAGGGAAAAAATATTTTATCGTATAGTTTAATGGGAATAACAGATAAAGTAATTGTATTTACAGAAATTATCTACAATTTTATATCGCGAATAATAAAAGCGTAAGACGCCTAAATAACGAAATCTATTAATTTAATTGCATTGTCAAATGTAAAAGCTATTATGTTTTTAAAATTTTTTATTAATTTAATTGCATTGTCAAATGTATAAGCCATTATCTTTTTTAATTTATCACGGGCGCCACAAACTTTTATTGGTCGCGATATAAAATTATAGATGAATTCTGTAAATAGAAGTATTTAATATATTATTCTCATTAAACTATTTGATAAATTTATGACGTATTTATTTTAATTAACCAATTATTTTATATTTCGTAACTTTACTGTCACTTCTTCCTTTATATTTTCTTGACAGAATGTAAATTTTACATCGCACGTATTTTAAATGAGGGTTGAGATTGCTTTAGTCAGACAGTGTGTTTCGCCTTGTTGAAAGCCACGTTACTAGTTGATATTCTACGATAGCGTTCCTATCCACTGCCTTGCTTTAATCTTGCAAATAGTACTGTCACAGAGGTGAATGTTAGAGTCAACTTGCAAGTTTAACGTTTCTGCGTAGCCATTAGCTAACTAGGTTTTAATTGAAAATTTTATTTTTTAAATTCACGCCATAAATGCTGGATGAGTTTGTAAGGAGTGTTCAACTTATTTGAATTCGTAATAAAAGGGTCTATACACCCTTCTTACGTTTCTGTTTGTTTACTTAGACATAGCGATAAGCCGCTTACTTCTACTTAGAGTCTGTAAGGTTTTAGTGAAACTAACAAAGTTTTATTTTAATTTGCCTTTTTCTATCTGTTCTCATTTCAACTTCCCGTTAGAATAAGCGCACGTTTCAGCTTTATGCTAATTTGAAGTGGAGCCAAGTTCTATTTAAACAAGAGGTAGGAACCTCTCAGTGTGAGAGAGATTTTAGTCTCAGACCACTGTTACTCTATTCGACGTTCGCCTGACCAGATAGTATTTAAATTCTAAGCCGTAGCGCTGTTACGCTATTACTTATTGAAGTAATTCTAAGTGCGTTAGTATTAGTTAAATTTTGCTACGCACCCTTTAGCATAGAGACCAACCTCGCGTTTATAGCTCTGTGAGCAACGACGACTTAATTTCTATTTAATTTTAGTTTAAATTACCTGATTGTTCAGTTTAGACCCAAGTGGTGGTCATTATTTTCTGTTTCCCTCCCGACTTGGGAAGTGGCTGTAAATAATTATGGTTTAATGGTTTAATAAAAGAGGATTTTAAACCCTTCTTACGTATAGTTATTCAGCCACTTAATCACAGTTTCCTTCCATAGAACATAGCTGCATTCAGCCTCCCTGTTCAAAATCAGGACTTAGTTAATTCACGAATATGTTCGCTAAGAGTATGCACCGAACACTCAGTCCTGACAAGTCTTAACTTAGTGTATGTTACCAAAACGAGTGAGACTAAACAAATTATTTTTCTCCTTTTAATGCATTAATTATCAAAGCCATTTTATGTAAATAAAAGCTTATTGTATAAAAGAAGCCTTTTTTAATTGTATTTTTTCATTATGAATTTTTGATAATGAGCTTGTGGGTTTACTTGTCTAACTTTTCTGTGAAAGCTGGAAGAGTAGTGACTGCACAGAAGAAGAGTTAAAATTACCTTTATTACACTCTTTATAAATTTACAATGCGTCTACTCAACGCTAACAAACTACGCCTCTGATTGGGCGGTAACTGAAACAGTCATAACTAAACTCAAAATCTGGAGATATTAGCAAGCAGTAAAATTAAGCTACAGGGCTCAAAGTATCCTGTTTCCTAACAGAGCGTTGATAATTTAGTGGTAGCAAAGTAATAGCTGCTACGCCACGTTTAGCCAGCAATAAATGCTAAGCCAAAATTCACGCTACAACAAGCACAGAGTTTTCCCACACTGTCTAACTTTTCCTTCCAGAACTTGATACTTAAACCTTTTCTCACGCTGGTAGAATTTGCATTACTTCACGCGCGCTACCAAATTTAAATATTCTGGCATTGACAATTAGGGGAATGAAGGCTTATAGGAAAGAAACTTAAAACTAAATTTAACTGGTTATTTAAAATAAATATATATCCCCAAAAGCTATTCAGAATATTATATCAGTCGTATTAAAATACTAGCTTAGCAGTATCATTGCTTTCAAGACGCTATTATAGAGGCTTTAGACAATGGAGCAGTACAGTTCTTACAGTAGGCTATGCTTCCTGACAGTCAAGCAAATTAATTTTGTCCCTTGACACGTTTCCACACTAAAGCACGATTCTTTTAACTTTGAATCTTTGTCTTTTTACAAGATGATCGAGGGCATCAAAATTTCAAAAACTGTATTCCAAAATGAACATAATTAGAAAACTGCTTTAATGGATGACATTGCTATATTATTACAAGTATTACATCACTTTAAATTTCCCTTGCAATTTATATTGTTATCTTCAGAAACCTTTTGTTCTTTAGAAGATGGAAATGAGTTTTTCTCAGTTTTTGTTGGGAATTGCAACAGCTAATTCCTGACTTCGTCCCTTTAGTCCAAACTCAGAACAGACGAGAAGCCACTTCATTCCTTGTGTTGAAAACTTCAAATTTCTATAAATCAGGTTTCCAAACGGAAAATAGTTTTCTTGTTAGGTTCGTGAGCATTTGGGATAGCCTCTTTGAACGCTTCAACAAGTTTTCAATAAGAATGCGTTATGAAGTAATGCTCAATCATAAAAATTCCTTCTGCTTGCAAAAATCTGTCCATCTGACACTAAACAAATGTTTTTTTAAAATTAACAGTATAAACTGCAACTGAAATCTCAAGGTCATTCATTGAAACAATTTGTCATTATTATCCGTTTGAGAATTTCCTCAGTTTTTAAAATTTTGATAAGCGTGACTTTTATATCACCATGCATAATATTATTGGGAATATTACTTTTCTTCGAAATACGCAGACACAAATGCGTTTCGAACCATTATCCAAGCAAAATGCATAATATTTCTGAAGAAAAATCTATTCTGTGTCATTTCGGCCGGCATGAAAATGATTGGCGTGCGTAAGGGATGGTTGATGATCCCGGTCGACCCTTTTCGAGTGCCACCCTGATAAATATGATCAAAGAGCGTTGGTGGCTGCTGTATAGTCGGGCTCGGGTTCGAATCCCGGAGAAGATTTGGATGTTTGTAAACATTTAGTGTCTGTGTGGCATGGGGGAAGTTAAAATGCACAACGAGCCGAAAATCCTCTTGAATGGCTTCGTAGTATGGAAACAGGAGTGAGATACCCTTGGATCCGTCACATGAGAGGATTATCTTTCAAAATTCGGATGGAACCGAGAAAAGTCATACTGTCACCTATAAAGTGCCCAGGGTCCAAACCAATGGCAGAAGCAGTTCTGTGCTTCTCACCAGGATAAAATTTGCGATCTTGTTCTGATGTTGCTGTCGGCTAAGTGATGTCAATCAGAATAGCAACAAATAAATTCTGACTTTAAATTCATTTGCGTTTGATACTGAAAGGAACAGAAACATTTTGTATTGAGAGTGTCTGTATCAACATATTTATTTAGACTAGTTTATGTATTTCAATAGTGTGTGTCTATATATGCATGTATTAACGTACAAATTTATAGTTTCTGTGACAGAAATTCGTTAACAGTGAAGTGATATTTATTATATGAAGATTAACTGGTATGCGCATATTAAGGGTATAAGTCGCAGTAATACAATAGCATTAGTTTTATAATTAGCTCGTGGTTCCCATTCCCCCGAATTTTCCCTTCTGTTCAACTTACCAGCTAACCGTTTTGTACGTCTTCCGTATGTTTACACTCTTGCAAAGACAGCCGCCCGCGATATGACTTAAAGCGATAGGTAATAGTTATATTTGTCGACACGACATGTACAGACAACGAGCACTTTTCGAAGCAAACTGACTGTACCGACGGGGAAGAAATGAAAATAAAAACAAAGCTTAAATAACTGATAACCTATTACCCTAACTGAATCAGTAGCCCTTTTTAAATTTTTGCCTACCGATTCGCTTAGGGAATCAGTAGGGTAGTATTAAATTTTTGTTCCCTTTCTGCACAAGCTATTTGTGCGAACAAAGATTTTCTTCCATGTTATATTTGAAAAAAAAATACAAAACAAAATTAAAAGTGGATCGCAATTTATGATTAAAGGTAAGTGAAATATGACCAGATATAAAGAAATTGATCTCTCTTAAACAGGCTCAAATTTCACAATAAATTTAAGAATTAAAGTATTATAACTTAAATTTTGATAATTGAAATGGCAACAAATTTTTAATCTAATATTTTTATGTGTGCATATTTAATAAAAATAACCAACAGGCTGTGCAAATGACAAAATATATTATTTTTGATATTTCTGTTGAGAAACTGAAAAACCATCATTGTAAAATGTCGTAGTGGTACTAAAGGTTTTCAGTTTTTGTTTAGCTGGTTTTGCGTTAGTCAAAAGGCTGAGAACCGTTGCTTTAGATCATTTTCAAAGGTACAGCTTTTGCAGTTAACTTAAGAGGTTTTCTTTTGCAGAAGCCTCTTTCTGTCCATGAAGTGTCGTTATGCTTGCCCAGTAGATGTAGCATGCCTGCGAGCCCTTTGTTATACATGTTGGTCTTCATAGATAAAACCATGAAACGGTCTTCCGACGTAGTTGTGGCCCGTGGATGGCCTAACACCGAGTAACAAGAAACTTCTTCTGTTAATAATTGGATCAAAAGTGAGCTGAGTTCACTAGAAAAATGACAAATGAAGTTTATCCGCAAAATGATATGATATTTCGTAGATATATTGTAGCATAAATGTTTTAGTCATTAGACATTATATTTAAAAACAATTACGAGATAAAAGCACTGTATAAATAAATCACTAAATTTTATATTTTTCAGTTGTATAGAATTTCTTTATAAACTCTTGTTTTATTGCCAAATCTGTGTTAATTAAGTTATTTCACTTCAGTTGATCCATTTGGCGGCTAATTCTGTAGAGTTTTCTAGTATGCTTTGGAATCATACATTGTAGACCCTACTGAAAAGACTAAGTAGCGAATTTTCGCTACGTCTTGGAAGAACAGATAACTCCAGGAGAAGGTTTAAATAACCTTTTTATTTGAATTCAACAGAACGCGCTCACTCGGTGCTCACAATCTGCCATCACTTGTGGCTAAGTCACATGACAGAAAAATAAGATGTAGAATCATAATAAAGTAATATTGGCTACACGACTGGTTCCTTTGTTTTGTAAACCGCTCAATCGGCCGCACACAGCAAAGCCGAACCTATAATCAATACAATCTAAAGAGTGGCTAATCACCAACTATTCACGTACAAAGCTACTTCAATCACGCGGCATAAATTCGGAACTAACTCTCCTCCTATGAACTCTTAAAACCGCTGCTTAAACACTGATTCCGAACTCACTTAGATTTTCATACAGGTCATTAAAATTTACATTCCGTCAGAAAACTGAAATTAAAAGGAAAAGGAAAGTTTCTAAGACTAAACATAATTGGTTAGAATAAAATAAGATCTTTACAATTCTGATTGTCAAACCTACAAAAGCTTCTTTTCTCTTTTTCGTCCCCATACTCCAGTACCAATTCGAATCCTTGTAACTTTTCATTAAAAGCTTTTCTGTCAGCAAATAATCCTTGCATATTTTGCCTTAATTGATTTTGTAAACTAAACCTTTTGTTAACAATCGTCTGCTTACTTTTAGTTTTTTATAATCCCATCAAAACTGGTGCCAGATGTAAAAATCAAGAACTAACATGGTATGTGGATTTGTTACATTTGCCTTTCAGGCACATATATCTGGGGAGGGGGGCGAAAGAGTAAACTTTTATTAAATACTTTCCAGTATAATACAAGTTTTTACTCCTTTTCCGACTATCATTAAATTTTTCCTCCCTGGTGTACAAGGAAACTGAATGATTGCTGTTGTTGTGAAGAAAAATTTTGCGGGTTTTATTAATATTTTTAAATTTAAACTTGCAAACTCAACCTCTCCTGGTGCCGTGACAAACTAAAAAAAAACAATAAAAAAAAACACTATTCTCATAAAAATGTAATGAGTTCAATAAAATCATAATCCTAGAGACTGGTGTTTGAAAACAAATTAACTAATTCTTTAAGCTATATTAAATTTTCATCCTCAACACAGTAAATTCAGTTTTATCATATCAACTCTCAACTCTTAAGTTCAATGAAATGAAAAAATCCTCCCTGGTGTTTTGTTAAACTCAAAATATTAATATTCATGTAAAATGCATTACCGACACTGAATCACTAACATACTATCTCTCACTAAACTAATTAATCAGCTTTGCTTCCTGTAAACACATAAATTTCAATACATCCTTAGAGATAGCCGCAAACACGTAAAAGTAAAACACAGAACAGTTCAAAACACCAGGGAGAAATAAATCTCACACACTAAGAAGTCGAAACACCAGTTAAATTAATATATCTGATCGTATAGTCATAAATAACATTAAATTCTCCTACGCCCGCAATAAACTACCCAGGTTCGAATGGAAGTTTAACCATGTTTTCCGAAAGGATCACATGGGTGACCTACAGTAGACCACAAGATAAAACACAAAAAAAACATACAATAGTAAAACAAATAAAAACATTTATTTAATATTCCAAAAGATTATTCATTCAGAATAGCTGGCCAGACTACCCCTACAAACATTTACTAAAAATTACTCACAATTCTTCATGCGACAATCTAAACCATAATCAATATTGTATTCAAAATTATTAATTACGTATCTTACAATAATTTCGTAATTATCACTGAACCATACTTAAGTAGTCTGAAACACTTTTTATGTCCTTAAATATTTCCAAATCTCACCAAAATCTTAATGAAACAATTTACACTTTCTATTAATCTTAGAAAGTTACTCAAGCATTTAAACTCACACTACATATACAAATATTTTAAATCAATTTTCGTAAAGTGAAAGATGAAGATTTTTCCTAATAATCGATTTCACAAAATCCTAAATCAATAAGGGCAA
>KK113021.1:446832-514743 GCA_000611955.2 Stegodyphus mimosarum | reverse complement strand
AGAAAAATTCCTGTCCAGATTTCGTCTCCCTAAGTGTCTACGCAACGCACGTAAAAGAAGTTCAAAAATTTCTCTTCATCAATGCTGTACCAATTTGCGAACTCAGCCGTTGGGAAAATCTTCCTCATGGATACAGTTCTTCTGCATGCAATGAGGTCCAACTTAACATGAGTGTCCACCAACATTTCGATGATGTCCTCAACAAAGAAAAATGGAAGCCGCAGTAATCTGTATGTAAAAGCCCACTGATTTCTGAATGATGTTCTCGCTGAAGATAAGTGCAAGTCACAGTAATCTGCATTTAAAACACATTATTTTTCCTCAAGGAAAAACATCAGTGAGAATAGGACATAGCCGCAGACTTTCAGAAAGGATTCGCCGACGACGATACGATGGGAGCCCGAATCGTTCTCGGGCCAATTCTCGCACGGACAACCCGCCGGATAACGCAAGGGGCCGCCGGACCCTCTCTCTCCTCTCAAAAAAAGACTCCTAAAATCTGACAAAATCTTGAAAATGTCTCGCTCGCCACGGCAGCGACCAAATTTAAAACCTCGTGACGCTCAAAAAGTGCACCGCCTCTATAATTACTATTGGTTAAAAAAATCCATAAAATTAAAACTCACCAATGCTACACAAAACAGTAAGCCTTTCCAACCATTAGAAACAGACCAATAAATACTCAACAAAATTCTAAGAAAATCAGTTCTATCCTTTCACAATGACAAGCCCCTTACTTTCAAGCACAAAAACAAAATAGTAAATCTGTTAACGATGCGACTCTTCAGACAGATCCCAAATTTTTGCACCCTCATAATTCTATCAAGAATCGGCGCCGCCAAGCGGATCGCCTTTGAACAAAAAAAAAAAAACACAAGTTCGTCCCCGCAAGAAAAGGGGACGAAAAAATGCAGCTGGTCGCTGACCCTTGACCCTAAAAATTCTCCTCCCGTGAGAACGCAAAAACAGGCTATCGCTGTCTGCTAACTTAAGAATTTTTACCCAAATCAAAAGAAATAATTTAGTGACAGTATAATTTAAAACTTACATTTCTAACATGAATATTAAAATTTTACTATCACTGTAAATTAATAAAATTAACAAGCACTGTAAAATAATACTTAAAAAATCTACACAACACTGTCATTTATTTTTTCTGTCTCTATCGGTCACGAAAATTCACATGAGAATATTCCCATTCCTAGGCATCAACTAGTGGGAGTGGTTATGACCACTGAATAATGGGTGTTCGATCGACCTAGTTTCAACCCCAGGTAAACGTGTTATCTGTATGGTTTGTTTTTGTGGTTTTCTCCATGGGTAACGTGAATGTGAACCAGTTTCCCTTTCGGAGGTTTCGGATTCTTCTAGAAAACTTGAACTTTTATTTTGTTTTCTCTATCTCATTAATGTTCTCTTTTGCGAGGGTTAAGAGAGAATAACTAGGACTTCTTTTTTTTATTTCAATGTTTTTAGATGAATTAAAGCAAACGCATATCTGCACTGCACAATTTTTTGTAGCCATTTCTCCGCGGAAATTTTCAGGATAATGTTACTTCGTTTCGTATTAGCCTTGTACAGACATTCGGAATTTTTTGAAGCAGGAGAGATGAAAAGGAGCAATGACCTCGCCGGGATTCGAACCACGGACATCCCGAATACGTGCCGAGTGTGCTGACCACTACACCACGAAGGCATGCGAAGAAGGCGAGAGAAATACCTTATATACTCCCCCTTTTAAACGGCAACTGGGGATTAGGAGACCCAGTCGCCAAATCCTGGTAGTGGAGAATAATCATCCAACACTTTTTTAGTTCGGGCGCCACTGTAGAGACATTAGGTGTTTTCAAAGCAAGAGAGATGAAAAGGAGAAATGCCCTCGCCGGAACTCGAACCACGGACCTCTTGAATACGCCGAGCGTGCTGACCACTACACTACGAAAGATGTGAAGAAGGCGAGAGAAGTACCTTATAACCTTTACTGCAATTTGCACCACACGTGTACAAGATTTGCCAAAACCTGAAACAGAAGCAATCCGTTATTTCCAATTATATGTATCTCTTCAAAGCCTCTTGAGTGCTCCAGTTCTTAAGCAGTTATAGTGTGTGAAGGTAGACGTACATTTGAAATGTAATATCAACAACACTCGAGAAAATGTTAAGGAATTGGGAAATGGTTTCAATGAAGCCATTTGCCTTCTTAGCAAAGTTCAAATGAAGTCAAAGCTTGAATGCTATTGCCAAACAACACCCGCCGAAAATAAAAAAAAATTTAAAAAATATTACATCTATCTGCTGAATTCCGAAAATATATTTCGTCTCCAAAAGACCAGTAAATAAATGGCTGGGTGTCTGCGTGTCTCGGTTAATGCACAAGAACCTGGGAGTTGTAAAATCTCGTAATTGGAGAATGGAATAAAATATTTGGAAAAACTTCGAATCCTGTATATCATATTTCCTCTATTTCTCTCCCCCACTCCTCTGTAAAAAAGCCTGATCCAAAGTAAAAGCCTTCTGAGAAGGGGTATTAAAATGATAAAGCTAAATAGAAATATTAATATATAAAACAAAGGTGACTATATTTTGGTAACCGTAAAGTACAACAAAATATTAGTTCGAGTATTTGCTCCGGAAGAAAAACTTTTTAACAAAAAATATCGATAATAAGCTAATCGATAATCTGTTTAAATTTTCAGAACATTTAACACTTTTAAACGCTTAGATCAATCTATGATACGAGTCAAGATGATGTATGAAACAGAACTAAGTGTTATTGATAATATATTTGCGCTTAAACTGCTTAGCTATGATGTTCTATATATCCTTACAAAAGATATAACTTAACAGTTAAGATAAATATGTTACTCTTACTTGATATAGAAAATTTAAGCTATGAAAAAACTATTTTTGTCTTAGCTGTTTCGACTGCAATGCAATCGAGATTACGAAAAATAGTAACGCAGGGCTGAAAACAATTTCTTGAGGTTTAAATTTAACAAAGCTCACTTAAAACTATTTTTGAAAACACCTGAGCACGCGAAAAAATGTTTATTGAGGCGTAATATGTTTCAACTACAATTTTGTATTCCTTACTCTTTCTAGTATTTTTAATACATGTTTTATATTTTGCCCGATACGTCTCAAATATTTTATCGTCGAAATCTTCATATTATATTCAAATTTCACATTTGTTTCATTCTCAGAATAATCATAACATTACTCAGTATTTCCAAATAGTAAATATCGTCATAAGAATCTAAATATTCTCCCCCTAACTAAAATATTTTGAAACTATTAAAATCATTATTTTAATAACTGGTTATTAGAAAATAAATTAGCGCTACCACAAAAACTTTCACATTTTTCCTGATTTTATTTGTTTCGTAATAATGTAGTCTTAATTCATATAAGAATTAAAGACATTAATAACAATTTTCTCTTCATAATTGTGTTAATATGAAATCAGTTTGAGATAAAATCTATTTATTATTTGTTCAAAGACCAGTTCAGAAGCTCCACAAGCGGTCAAGTGGCTAAGACTGCTGAATACTTGTAGTTGGACTTGGGTTGTAGGCCAGGCGAACGGATATGCTGTATAGGTCCTTTAAAAAGTTCTCCATGAAGTCCTTTAGAAAGAAATCCTTAGCCTAAGGGGAATACATTCTTCTCCTTAGGCCGAAAGCCCTCGTGTGTCTTGCCCTATTCAAATAACCTAACCTTGTTCATGTGTGGCCAAATTGTTAATAAGAAACGCATATTAGAACACAGGTAAGCTGAAGAGACATAAGATTAACCAGGAGCAGCAATTAGATATTTATAATATTACGAATTTTGTATTCAGTTAGATATTTTATTAGAATTATTAGTAGAGAATTATGATTAGTAGAATTATTATTAGTAGTAATTTTATAATCAAAATTGTTTTATTTCTCCCTGAAATGCAGCACGAGACATATTTTTAAGGAAAGCTACGCCGGAAAATTAAAAATACAGGAGCGCGTGCATTCAACATTTAATAAATAGATACCTCGTAATTTATATTTAAATTGAATAAATGTAGTTGATTACAGTAGAAGTCCAGAAATCCGCAATGCGTGGGACCAGAGGTTGTGGGGATTTTAGGATTTTGCGGATTTCAGGACAGAAAAGCCAAATCATAATATTCAGACTAAAAGTGCAAAACAAATAAGGCATATTAGATACATTTACTTAAATTATTATGTACAATAGTACACATTATTACATTATTTTATTATACGCATTAAATTATTATATGTATATATTTATCATATTATTCATTTATATTAGTGATTACAGGAATATTTTAAAGCATTAAGAACATATACAAAAGAGACGTGTAAAAATTAGGGATATTAATAAAGCATAAAATATTTCATTTTTTTTATTTCTTTCAAACATTTATCTGATACTTTTTTTTTTTTTTTTTGTAAATTCTACAGGGATATGATCTCTTGCTCTGTGACACAGCTCTGTTATCCTAAATATTTTAGGTATTTTTCACTATGTTCCAAACCGTCATTAAAAGATATTTTCTTACTCCTATGAAATTCATTATCTGTGTCGGTGTCGGAATCCTTTTCTTGCTGTGGCGACTTCAAAACAGAGCCAATGATTTCATCATCGGTTATCTGATATGCCAGTGTTGGCTCATCTGTACACATCATCCATACTAAAAGCCTCTTCTGGGCTAAGATTTCTTTTCTGCCACTAACACAGAATCATTACTATTCCGTAATTATTACGTCATTATTGGAAAAATATTTTTTCTTCGGAATTTCATTCTCCATTCTGCGGTTTCTGGAACCTATAAACTCATTGTTTATATTTGGAGAGGCAACGCGGATTTCAGGTAGGCGGATTTTCGGTACTATGTTGGTTGTAACCGTAGTTCTACTATTTTGCTTTGCAGAGATCTCGAGAAGCAGAAATTATTGGAATCTCACACGACCAATTTAAAGCTATAAAAAAGCCAGCCAGAGAACATCTCATCTCAGGTGTTTAGCTAGCTGCTGTTGTTATTGTTGATCGGATTAACTTTCTTTGTGCTTTGCGTTTTTAATAGTTTAAAGCATAACTACTAATTATTACTAACACTTGTGCAAATATTCCTGAGAAAAATTCCAGCATTCTGTTGTATTTCTTTTGATGAGAATAAATTTTATTACCCTTTTATCGGACTTGTGCATTCAATCTGTTACGAACCAGTAAGCACGCAACAGTATCATATTAAAAACAGCAAAATAGAGAACAATGCAGTGATCTGAAAGACAGAACTAGATTATTTTTTATTATTAAGTCTAAAACACGTAAGATGGACTAGTGCTCTCAAAAGAGAAGCTGCAGTTATGTACATAGAAATTATTTAAAAACGATATTTTTCGTTATCCTATAAGTATGTTCACTTGTAGTAATAAATTAATTCTTTACTCCCTTCCTTTATCATCTAACATAGTTAATTACACGCTAAATGTAAACAATTTTGTAAAAAATAGCTTGTTGATTTTCCTTAATAAAAGGGCAGTACTTCGTATAACGTTACTGCTCTATATTATTTTAAGAAAATTAAATTATGTTTATGCAAATGATATTCCAAAATAGAAGTATTCAGTTTCACAACTAAGCGAAATTAATTTAATTGACATCTTAGACATGAATAATGTTGAAAAGGCTTTTATCTAAGCACTTTATTTTAATTTCAGCATAGATGAAATGAAAAACCTTTATCTGTAAACTGATTCTCTAATCTTCCTTAATTTAAAACGCAATTTACATTCTCTGTTTACTAAAAAAGGAACGAATCGTAAAAAAAAATAAAAGACACGAAAGAAATTAAAGTTTTTCAGCAAATAATCGAAGTTAAGTTAGAATTCCAGTAAGAATTCAATATCCGTCCATTGCAACACAATTTAAAAGAAAATTTTAGATGCACGAAATAACATCTAGAAATTCAGAATGAATAATTAAAATCACCACTGAACTTCTTTCTGCCCGGGTCGATAGTTACACATAAACACTTCCGTTAATGATGCTAAAATTTCGAAGCTGTTCATTTATTTTTAATGGGTACATGTTCTCTTTTGATTTGTAGCAGGATGAAATTTATTGAGCTCAGGGAGAGAGATTTATTTTTCGTTTCAAGAACTGCGTTCTTATTGGCCGATTTTTAAAGAAAATGGAATAAAAAATCTATCAAATTTTATTTTCAGTGCAGCAGCGATATATATATTCACGTGAAATAGACGAGATGTTTAGAATCCCGTATTTCTCGATACTTGAAGGTGATTTTTGTCTATTACAATAGAAGTAAAAAATTATCTCTCAGTTAGAATGCAGTTGTAAGAACTGGAATTTAAACGAAATGCCGATTGGCGGAAACCCACGAGAAGGATAGGTTTGGATTAGGTTATTTGATTATGGTAAATTACTCTAAGGCTATCTGCCAGAGGGAATGAAAGCTTCCATGGAATAATTTATTAGAGGAACTGTTTCTCCCACTCGCGTTATACTTGGATGGCAAGTGTAGACGGGATGGAATTTTAGCGATCGGAACTCATTTTTTCTTCGTCCAAAGGGCATGAGGCTGACACCATTGTCATTTCGCGACATTGATGAAATACAGAAAGGATGTTTTCTCAAAGTTATAGAAATCCCATAAAATGGATAAACAAATCCTTATTTTAATACTGTGTTCTGCGTTTCTTTCTTTTATTTTCTTATGAAGAAACAAAGGTATATTTAAAATTACGTGATATAACTGTTAGGAACTACATAGGCTGCTATGAGTATTCATAATGGTTCTGATTTAGCACCATTCTGAGTAATTATTAGAGATAATCCAAACTTTTCTTTGAATATTTCCCTGTGATTCAATCAAATAAAAATAAAAATGAGTAAATAAAATATATAATATTACACATATTATCCCAAAGATTTAAGATAATACATATAAACAAACTGTGATCTTAACACTATGATTTTTTGTACTTATTGCTTGCTTGCGCCATTTCACGGTAAAATGGCTTGCTTTTTATAACTTGTAATTCTGACAGATGAACAATGAAGCTTCTGAATTCTTCAGGAAATATTTATTATTTCTTCTAATTATATTTATAATTTCTAATATTTGCATTTTTTTCTGGGCTCTGTTATCACTATCATTAAGATCCAGGGAAATCTGCGCAAACATTTCTAATCATGTACTAATGATAAATAATTTTGTTAAATGTGTGTTTTAGTAATTGCATCCTGAAAGAGTAAATATAATTTTCTTCCGTCACAAGCAAAAAAAATCTCAATGTTAAATTTATAATTGGATTTTTATAACTTTCTAAAATGCACATCTCCTTTATGTCTTTAAACTAACGCTACTTCAATTCCATCCATTAGTTTGTCACTCATCACTAAACATAGTCCTTTCCTTTCGAAATGCTTCAAACAGTGTGGTTTACATTTTTTTCTAAACCTATTAGTAAAATCATTTAAACCTATAGGTAAAATATTTTAATTAATGAAAGATAAAATACCAAACCTTCATTCTCATTATGCGCTAATGATGATACTATGACAAAATATAACTTCTGGCAGTTTATCATTAAATAGCAAATTAATCTTTCATTGCCAAGAAGATCGGCTTTGTGAAAAATCATTAAAATCGAAGAAAAGATATTTCCCAACATTGGTCGGTTCCTCTCAGCCAGAGCTAGAATGAGCTATCCAGAACCCAGATTAACTGTAGATTATTATATACTTTGGACTTCTTTGGTCATTTCAGGAGATATGCTAGAGGTGGCCAGACTTCGGGCTTGAACTGTACATATATACCCACACAAAATGACCTTGTACCTATAGATATACACTAAAGCCAGTAAATGTTAAAGAAACTACATATATTTCTATGAATTTTCAATATGTTATAACGGACTTGGTTCAAAAATACTCACAGTCACCAGTGAGCTGCCTAAACAATTTCATTATGCAAATTTTCAAGCGCGAAGTCATAAAATACCTCATGATAAATGCTAAACGGGATAGTCACCATTACTGAACACTGCTTCCAGACTGTCAAAGACCTGCAGGTAGAACATCATTCTGTAACAATCATTGATCCGTACTGCATAGCGGTTTTACATATTGTCGTATATCTATATATCCATGATTTATAATATACTAACAAACATAGTATAAATATGATAGGTTTTTAGGACTGAAGATCTGTCTGAAGATTTTAGGTCTGTTCACACTGAAAGTGATCACTTATACCGGTGTGAAAATATTAAGTGGAGAATTAGGCATAACAGCGAAATGAAAATAGGATTATCTTTATTACGTGCAATAATCAACGACCCTTTTCCAAGAACTGCAAGAAATTAGAATCATACATGCAAGACATGTATGACACAGAAGGCTACATTTATGAAAGTAGAATAGATGTGTTCTATTTGCGAATGTACCATAAACTAATAAAATGTGGATGTTCATTTTGATTGACTTATATTAATGAAAATCTACATCACATTTTTCCTGTTCTGTTTCTGTATGCTACATATCTACATTTAACTCCACTTACTGAAAATTTCAGTCGAATATTTGAAGTTGCACTTTGTATATCTGTATTCCAAAATGAATTAAAAATTATTAAGATAAGTTCTCGCAAAACATTTGTTACTTTAGAAAATCCGAATTTTAAAGTTCGAAAATAAGAGTCAAAAGGTGTACACGGACTTTTCCTGGGCAAGACATTCTAGCTTATTAAATTTCTCCCCCAACAAAGTTTTAATTCTGTCATATCAAGAATACATACTTTTACGAAAGTTAAATGAATTTTAAAGATATGTACACAAAACATTTTTTCAAAGTTTTATTTCCTTCCAAAGAGAAAATTCATTTCAGTTTGAGTTCATAGATAGATTTTTTGCTGTTTAACTATTGTGCTGTCATTATATGATGCTACGATGTAAACAGCCTCTACTCACGTATCCAGAAAAAGAATATTTCAAAGATTATTTGTTGTTTTCAGTTGATCTAGTTCATTAATGCTGGACAGTAATGTATTGGTCGCATGTGTTATTTGCCAATGAAACCAGCATTACATCCGTGTCAATGCGTATAACACTTTGAATACATCTCCTAAATAATGAATCCTCCACCACAGAACCTTGCTGAACTTGCTTTTATATGTACTTTGTTAAAGAATGTCATTTAACAATGAGTCAGCTCTAGCAAAATCGAAAACATAGACTTAGTTAAAAATTATATCATAGACCATTATGAAAATTTGTAAATTGTCTGTTTTGATGCCTTATGGGTTTACAAGTTGTTGTTGTAAGTATCATATCACTTTTAATGATTATTGCCTTTCAATAAATTTCGCTACTGAGGGAGTTCCTAAGACTCTGACCCATTAAAAAGGGTTATACTGTACGTAAAATTTGCACATATATAAGCCTTTTGTGTTTGATCTTATGTCGTAATATCTGATATCACGCGAGAATTGCTAAACCATTCTACAACAGTAACATTCTGTAAAACTTTCTGCAACCATTCTGTAAGTGCTTCAGGTTTCAGGCCAGTAATTCTAGAGCTATGTAAATAAACGGCCCCGTATTCGTAAAAGAAACATTTTGCTATCACAGTGGTTCACCTTATCCATTTAAGTTAGAATAAACCTTTTTAGTTTCTTTAATCTCATCAAAAATCTTAGAAGCACATCTTTCAAGTTTTCTATAATTGTTCTTACTTATGGAATTAGAAACAGTTTCATCTTGATTCCAGTACTTTCCAAGCTTTATTCCGAATGTTTCTGCAAGCTACATGTTGCGAAGTATCTTTCATAAGGTATTCAAATTGAAAACAATCCGTTACTTGAAATTTGCCCTCGAACTCATATCCGAATTTTGAAACAAAATAATTTAGAAAAAAAAATGTGGAATTTCTTTCTTGGTAATGTTATAGGATTACTAGACTTTGTTAATTAGACTGTTTATTGCAAATCTAATTCTTCTTTTGCTTCAGAGACCTATGAGAGAACAAATCATCTAAAATAATGTTTCGTGAAAATTGCAAACCGCATCGTCTTAGTAGGAAACATTAAGCTACAGAAAAATTCTTTATTAGCAGGGAGTTCATATAATTGATTAACGAATTTTTTTAGGACGCAAAACATATGTACGTATTTCATTTATTGCCAGGGAAAAAAGTAATTTCGACGTAATGCGGTTCTAACCATGATATTAAGACAGGTGGCCCTCGAGTATCTTGCCGTAATAAATTAACTAGTTACCAAATATGATTCACTAATACTTCCCACCCATGATTCTTTATGGCGTTAGTCGGGATACGAGCAACAAAAACAACAATAACCAAACACAATGCAGACAGTAAGAAAAACGCTGGATATGAAAGAAAAAGGAAGCGGAAAAGAATGTGATGCTTCAGCTTTCTAAGCAATAAAAAATCTTATTACAAGCTTTTTTCTGTATAGCTATCTCTACATTAGAAAAAGAATTTGCGTACACATATAGGTATATATATATACGTTTAACGGTGCTCATTCTTTCATGAAAAGACAACTAAAAGTTGTATTTTTATGAAATCAAATTACATTAGAATTTATTTGGTAAGATTAGATTATTTTTTAATTTCCATTGCACGATATACGTGTATTACATTGACGATACACATACATTCGAGATTGTAATAAAGCTCCTGTTTGAATATGACTAGCAGATGTTTTTACTAATTACAGAAATTTATGCAGGGAGTTATAAAACTTAATTTAAATTAAGGTAAT
Organism: Stegodyphus mimosarum; assembly: GCA_000611955.2. NCBI lineage: Eukaryota > Metazoa > Arthropoda > Arachnida > Araneae > Eresidae > Stegodyphus > Stegodyphus mimosarum. Next base: position 503,933 of record KK113021.1, on the reverse strand, counting down.
CTGAATGCATGACGTAAGACGTAAATTTCGAAGCAAATCTGAATTAAGTAAAATAACAGAAAGTAGTAATAGTTGAGAATAAATCAATTAATCCAGATTATAGAATTATTAATATTAATGGATTAGATACAGCATAGTACAAAACTAATGGTCTGCTCGGGAAAAGTTAGTGTAATCGAATATATGTATGTATTTCGATAAGCATTGCCCAAATTACTTCGCAAGCTTAATCATATCTGCAATTAATAGCAACATTATTCGTAGGGCATCATTTTAAATTAAATAATTACTAAGTTTGCCCAACAGTAAGACAATGTCTTCTGTCTGAAAGTGCGCTTCTGAAAGTCATGTTTATCTCATACGTATAACCTAATATTTAAAAATATCGCATACCCCATCCCTTTTATGTTTAAAAAAATGCCCAGATTTTCTAGCTTTATTCCAAAGTACTACTTAGACCATTTAATTACTTTTCGGCCAGAATAGCTTCAGCAAATTAAGTTTATTCATGTGAGATACTTCCCTTGGGCACGTACTACTTTGCCATAATCAAAGAGACCAAACCAACCATGCATGTGAGAACGTTTATATGTAAGGTCGCTTTTTGGCTATTAAAACATTTTTAAAAATGAAGGGTGTTTTATATGTGATACTCTTTCATATTTGGGCAAATACGGTATTTAATTTATGTAAAGTGAAAATTAGATTATGTAGCAAAATGAAAATTTTCTTTTTATCATCTGAAAGCAACATACTGAGTACCACAGCAAAGGCTTTAAATTTAAATAAGTCGTCTTTTGAACATTTGTTTATTATAACACTTCTATGTGAACATGTAATTTTTTAAGTTTTACAGCGTGGTCTGTGTTTATGCTTTCTACTCATTTGTTAGTGGAATTTGTTATTGGAGTGCAAAAACATTAAAACCACCTCTCATATGGAAATACATAGAGTGTGGTTCAGTATTCAATACGGCTTTTAAAATCACCAATGTTTTAGGAGAATTGTCAAAATATTGCTGCAATGTTAATATTGCATTTTGTGATGCATCTACTTGTCAGTTAACCTGATAACACCGGTATATTATCTTGAAACGTTTTCAAATCTTCGAGGGAAAAACACGGAAGCGTTTCAGCGGGTTTTCGCTCCTGTTCTATGTACTACTCGTTTTCCGAATAATCGCTAGATATTGCGAAAAACATTTTCAGTATTTCTGAGCTATTTTTGAAGGGTGAACGTGCTTAAAAAGCGATCTTATAAAAAAGAGTTATTCATTTACTGTAGCCATTGCTGAACTCGAAGCTGAGCGAAGCCGTGTGTAACGATTCATTTCGGTCTGCATCCTGGGCATCTGACGTCAACAGCTAGATTCTGGCCAATGAGTGTCTATTCTCGAGTCACATGGTGTGATAAAGAGAGCGAGTATGCTTATGGAAGTAAGCATCAGCTGAAGGTACACCGATCGCAGAGATCCGCAAGTCCTGTTGGGAAGAGCAAATATCAAGAATTTTTTCGGCTTTCTAAAATACGAAGAGAATCTGTGGGAGAATTTGTCTGCGCAGGTAGGATTTTTTCCCACTCCTTAGAAAAAAGATTCAAATTATTTTTGTGAATGTGTTTTAGTGAATTTCGCTTGACAGGAGCAACAGGCAGCCATCCCGTCTTTGACTCCGTTAAGAAAACGGCCCGTACATCGAATAATTGCATAAATTAACAGCCGAAATAAATGTAAGAGTTAAATAAAGGGGAAAAATTATTGATTAAAGCTTTTTCTAGCAGAATTTTTTGCAAATAAATTAAATACGAATTCTTTATTTCAAAATTTATTTTGCTGAAGTTCGAAAAGATAAGCAGCATGTACTAATTTTGACCAATGGTTATATTCAAAAGTACTTGGTTAAATAATTATGCTTAAAGTAAAAGCATTTTTAGTTACAGAATTTAAATAAAAATCTTTTTGTTTATTTCACGTAAACATCTTCCTGAACTGTTTTTAAAAAACAAGGGAAAACTTATGATACATGAATTATTATTAAATAAGTTTTATTTTTAATTATTTTGCGACTCCTATTTTTCATAAATTTTTTATACGACCTTTAAAGAACTTTGTTTTCTGTAGATCGAATTTTAAAATGAAAAAAGTAACTTAAACGAGTATTACATCATACAAATTCTTTTATTCTACACAAAACTTTATATATTAAGGAAATTCGTTATAAAAATGAGTTTAGCAATCTATCTGTCAAAAAAGTAAAAAAGCGAAAATTATCCAGACTGAGTGTGACACGGATTCTTTATGTTCAAACTTTGTAACCTATAACTCCTAACATCGTAGCATTATTACTAGCATTGTAACTTTACTGAAAACCTTGTAACATTATTCAAGCTTTGTTGGCTTTCATTTCAAATTAAGGTGCTCTCTAGATTTCAGATGATAAAGAAACGGTCGATTTTCTTCAGAGGTAAAGCTTTTAAAGAGGAAAAATTCGATTGTGTGGTAGAAAGATAACATTGTTTGTTTCTTGAAATGTACTGAGACATCTTATTTCAAATTAAGACCAAGAAAGGACTAAATTTGCCAAATCAAACCAAATAAAAGCCCATTTTACAGTTAATTTACTTTTCTTTGAAGGAAAAATAAGAGAGAAAAAGAAAATTTGTTCATTTCTTTCTATAATAATAAGACTCGAAACAAGCCTATTTTTCATATTTAACTTCAGGTAATCACAAACTAAAATCGCAAACAACAAAGCTCTTGTTTTAGGGCATGTCACGATTTACATGAGCATTCTGCGCGCTTTGCGTTGTTTCCGGAGAGAATTGTAAATTTTACAAATCTAGGAGAGTTCAGATGTTTCTAGTTGTTCCTTTTTGTTGCATTTTAGTTCAACTCAATTGTTAAATTATATCATAATAATTCAAATACTAGCAGCGACAATTAAAAAGTAAAACTTTATCCCATCCAAACGATACTGTATCCCAGTTTACGTTCAATCAGCTTTTGAATATACTCACTGCTACCAGTTTCGCAGAGACTCTTTCGATACCTTACTTTTTTTAAATCAGATATTTGGAAACTAATAAAGATTTCTGCATATGCACTTTATCGTAAATTGAAATTCCATGCTATAATATATTTCATGTATGTATAATGGATACTTCTTCAAATTTCATCTACACAAAATGTTAGTTTCCTTTACCTAAATTCTATTATGTCTTTTCACGAATGAAAATGATTTTTGTCTCTTATATTGCATTATATTTCGAGTTTCAACCACTCCAGAATAGCATTGGTTAATAATAATTTAATGTTAAGTACGTATGTAAAACGAAAGTTTCTAGAAATCACATGAAAAATATTAATTGAAAAGGAGCTATTGAAATATTTTAACTTATATTTTATTACTTCGGATTCTGCTACAAACATGGATATGATAATTACAAGAATTTAGTCATTATACGGAATATTATTTCAACATTAACCATAACCAGTATCAAAATATTATTTCTTAAAAATAAAAATAAAGGATTTTTTGCAAGTATCATATGTTTGTTTTGATTTTATACTTTGCTGAAAACGTTAATTGGCATATCCAGACTGCTCCAATTATAGAACAGTTTTCATAGTTTTGAATCTAATACCATAAAATCACTTGCCTTTAACAGACGCATACAAATTTTGCATTTACCTTGAAATTTGGTAATTCCGGGTAAATCTTCCTTTTGCTGGAAATCATCCTTAGTACTTACTACTACTATTATATTCCCATTATCTCTAAATAGAAAACATTATACATAAGGTTTATGGTATTGAAGTCCCTTTGAAACAGTCCGCGTCGTACAATCTAGAAATGAGTGAAAGCGGCGTGGGATTTTACTTATTTAATTCCAATGTTCTGTCTTAGCCACCACGAGCACTAACAAGCGAATAATCGTTTAAGTGTGAGAATAAACACATAAGACTTAAGAAGGGTGAACTACCCTTTATTTCTCAGAATAAATACAATCAAGTCCTACTTGGTGTATACACAAAGCCTCCACTTGGGTTTGAACTTAAATAATTATGAAATTAAACTAAACTAAGCTTAACTAAAGCTATCTGAAAGCTATAGCCGAAGCTATCAGACTGCTAAGTAGTTGGCCCCTAAATATTAATTAAATCGGCGAAGTCAAGCAAGGGCCTAAAGTATGTCAAGCGCGGTAGCTCAGAGAAAACGTAGCCAAAAGGCAAACGCGCGTTAGTCAGGAAAATCAGACTCTCTCTGTAGAAGAGTCGGTGAAGCATCGACTTAAATAGTACTCTTACTCATTTGCATTAACTGCGTTTCTGAAATTACATTCTGGCAGGAAATTGTAAGCTGGAATTAGAATAAATAGGAAAGAATCATAACTTAAAATAACTGTTAATAAACTTAGGATAAACCTAACAGCGGAAGCGCATGCGACGAGGAATATAGAAATTGAAATTAATGGCAAAATTTTTAGTTGGTTTAACTGCTTCTTTAATGGACTGAACATACTTTATGAACAAAGGAATGAATGTTTGGCAGGATCCATTCATCCAAGTCATCCATGCATTCTATTCCAATTATAAGTTACTTATAAAATGGAGAAACCTTAATGCATAACTGCAGATAAACTACATGGAATCATGCCCAAAGCCTTATAAAAATCTTGGAGGGCATTGTCTGCTATGATAAGAATTTTAATGAGGCCATTAATCATAATAATCAGATTAAAAGATTTTAACGGCGATTACCGTTCACAAGATAAATATTAAATTTTTGTAATCCAATTATTTTTATTCAAAGCACTACAAAGCAATTCTTGATGTATCTATAATAATACCATATAAAGCAATACCTGTACAATATAAAGCAATTCGTTGCTTACCTGTGTTAAATATTTGCCTGTATGCTTCATGTAATATCACATATTGTTGAAGAATAAAACCGAAAACCTATCATTTTCCGAAAATAAAGTTGTCGCTTGCAGAACTTAATAAAATATTGTATTCACTGTGTATCAGTATTAAAAATGTCTTAATTTATATTTGTAAATTAACTATATTTGGGAACACAACGCTTTAGTTTACTTCAACTAGATTTCTAACTCGGAACATTTCATTCTAAGATAGGACTTGGGTTCTTATTACCTTCCTATCGAAACATATGATCATTCCTTCGAGTACTATTATCTTGTGCAATCTTCTGCTTTACTAATAATAATTATCCTAAACGATCTAAATTAAAAACCTCTGTTAAATCATTGCAGTTTTTTAATTCACTAAAATATGCTAAATTCCCAATAATGGTTGGGACAGATTTTACATTCTTTTCGAATCTCATAAAGCTTTCAATTTCTTCCTAAGCTATCTGATATTTACTTATTCCCATTGGCTCGCTTTAATAAAGTTACTGTTTCAGCCTCGCAAGATTATCGCCTTTTTGCTTACTTTATCCACTAAGTGCAAAATAAAGGAAACTCAGTAAGTAAGATAAAAATTAAAATTACACTTTTATTAAAATTAAGCTGTTTCGGATAGCCAAAAGAGAATTCACAATATTCTTAAATGAATAAAATTTACACAATGAAATTTTCCTTAATTATGATTATCTGTAAACAGCTCTAATTAATCATACGTCTCACCAAAACTAATCATCAAACAGTAAGCTATCACCCGAAGTCCAGCGTCAGGTCAGTGTAGTGTCAGTTCATCAACAGGGCAAGTCAAGGCACGGACAGCAGAACTTTACCTACAATGAAATATTAAAGCAATTTTAAATCTTTATTAGTAACTTTTTCTTTTATACAAGCGTTTGCTTACCTCTTCTTCTAGTTAGCTATTTAACCTGTAGAGACATTAGGTTATTTAGTAGCAGGAGACATGAAAAATATGCAATTCCTTCGCCGGGAATCGAACCACGGACCTCTGAAATATCGGCTCAGTGTGCTGACCATTACACCACGAAGGCACGCTAAGAATGTGGGAGATATACCTTATATACTCCCCTTTTTAAAGGGCGACTAGGGTTTTAGGGGACCTAGTCGCCAAATCCTGGGTGTGGAGAGTCATCATCCACAACCCTTTTAGTTCGGGCGCCAGTGTAGAGACATTAGGTTATTTAGTAGCAGGAGACATGAAAAATATGCAATTCCTTTGGCGGGAATCGAACCACGGAACTCTGAAATACCGGCTCAGTGTGCTGACCATTACACCACGAAGGCACGCTAAGAATGTGGGAGATATACCTTATAAACCCACTCTTCTGGAATGAGAAATCAGAAGTGCAAGTAAAATCAGAAGACTCAAAATAGAGTAAATTTTAAAATAGTTTTTTGATAGAAATTGCGTCTCATGTCTTAACTAAATGTTTTTAGATCTTCTCCCTTATTCTCTCGTGCACGTAAAAAGAACTCTTTTAAACCACTGCTTATTAATATACAAAACAGGAATAATAAAATCTGCTGAAAGCGAGCTTCAAGAAATCTACTTTTATTTACTGCAAGGAATGTGCTAGTCTTCATTGCTAAATTATTTCTGTTATAAACACAATTTATTTCTAAAAAAACTGTTGTTGTCAGACAAAAGGATTTAGGTACTTACGGTATTAACGCAACCACTTTGAGGCAATTCGGCGATTTATTACAGATAAAAAAGTAGCAATTACCTATCTGGTGCAAGCTGATGACTTTAGCAACTTTAAAAAAAAAGATTCCCAAACTATCGATACTTATCGCAAGTTGGTAAACATTATCAACTCATGAATAGAAAGCATACTTTAGCAATTTAAAACACAGATATTAATTATTAAATAAGAATTACACGATACACTGAAAAATAGAAGCACTTACATTCCATTCGTTTTCAATTATTTATGTAATTTTGTTTTGCGATATTCTTCTCCTCCAGTAGACAGAGCTCTGTTGACGCTCAAAAAAAGTCAGAAAATTGCAGAGACTGGGCATCGCGCAAACCTCGGCAACACTAGCTAGCTACCAAACGCATATCCTGGTGGTTCCCTCTAACGATTTTTAGACAAAATTCTGTATCTCTGCAGAAATTTAACTGCAGTTTCTTCCATTTTTAACAAATTCGATAAGCGCATATTTCAAAATTAAATTTAGGGGAAAAATATCAGGATTTTTTGTAAAACAGGTTGGAACTTAAACTACAACAAAAAGAACCCGTACAAAAATGGTGACGTTGCTTGCCTGAAAGATCGATGTGAGCATGATTGTCTAAAAAGGGGTTATGCTCATGGTTGCCAGAGTTTGGCACATTCTGAAAATTTGGCGTCGTCTACTAAAGCGGTTCCTATAACACCCGTAAGTACCAAAATTTATTATGGAAGAACTTCTCAGCCTTATTTTTATTGATATTTATAATCACAATTCTGAATCCAAATTTCTTAAAAAATATGTTTCTTCCAGCTTGAGCTATTTTATAATGATGATAATTTTACTCTTTCTAATGGCATAAAATAACGAGCTGAAGCCAGTGCAAAAAAGAGAAAATTTAGTTTTAAGAAAATATTTACCGTTTACGAAATACACAGCGTATTCAACCGCAAAATTATAAAATAAATAGTTTCTTGTTAATAATGCCAATACACTCAGAATAAGTGATCCTTTAAAATAGGATTGTTTAAGCACTATTTTCCTTATGTGTAACGTAAAATGAAATCGTTTTAGTTAGAGAATCTTCTTTCCAAAGCCTTTTACAGTAATAAGCTATCTTATCGTCCTTAAAACCTCTGTGCTAACATTAAGCTTTGTCCAAGGAATATTTTTTTCCATTTTCAACATTTCAGAAAATAAGAACTAAATATTGACGGTGAAAGCGAAGAATGCTTTTAACGTTTGGGCGTGATAACAGTAGCTTCTTCACGTTAAGTTAAAATCCATTTTCTAAGAAAGTTATTTTCCTCTTTATCTCAGAAGACATTATCCTATTTATCCTTTTCCTATTTATCTCAGAAAATTTTAAAGTATTTTAGATGCTATATAACTAGTTGTACTTAGAATAGTTTGAAATGAGTTACATTTCCATGCAGTATCATTTTTCAGGGTGATTTGCAGTATTTATTGTTTTCAATAAACTTTCCTCTTATTCAAAATGGAGCATATTTTCAAATTAAAAATCCTATATTTTAATCAATACTTAATTGCTATCTGCAGTTTGGATTTTTTCCTCCTTCTTAAATTTCGCTTAATTTCAAATCTAAATATGCACCATGCGTGATATATAGTAAATAATGTCCAAAATCTCTAAGACTGAATTCAATCAAAATTTCGAAGGAGTTGAAGTTAAAGAATCTTCGACTGCTGTAGCAGACGTGCATTTTCCAGTAAAAGCAAGGAAGATGAAAGTAGAGTGGTAGCAATTTGAACTGTGCAGCAATATCAACCCCGCAAATTTTCTGAGAAATTAGTGACAAGTTTTGCTCCTTTACATTGTTTTATTTTCTAATTCCATATTATTTCATATCTAATAATGTTCTCTCAGATAAGTACAGGTTCAAACTAAAAATTCATGAGCATGAAAATCATAAAAGAAGAACTTTTCTGGTTACCGTATTCTTCGGCGATTCTTTCTGTAATTTAAAACATAACTTGCAACTCATTCTGAAACATGAAAAGTTATGAATCGCATTTGGAATAATAATGGAAATTAGGCGAAGCGAAATGATATAACTTGGGAAAGAGGTAAATTATTTGTAAGGACGTACTGCCTATTTGGCAGATATTCAAATAAGTATTAAGACAGACTGTCAACTGAGGAGACAGATTGGTAGTTTGTTTGTCTGCGGATGCTGAAGTGCTGGATTGAAGTCATAAATTCCTCAGGATGTCAGTTGTACAATCGATTACTAAAGAAAATGTATAATGTCGTGATGAATATTTACTATTTACGATGACTTGAGTTTATTTTGTTTCCATTTGCAAATAGAGAGGTTATGCTATTATTATATTTACTCCAACCCAGTCAAGCTAATATTATAATTGCTATTTGCTTTGTAGAAATTTTTCATTACCTTAAATTTTTCCCAATGGCAAGCGGAGGTCATTTTATTATGGAGTCACCTAATAAATGAGCCACCGTTTCCTCTTATGAACGGAAAGACAATATTTATATTCGTACCTTCTCCGAAATCCGAAACCGGGTCCTTCCGACAGGCAGTCAAAGTCATGAACCACTTTCCCGTCTAGACAGCTTACTGTAAAAATAGTCAGGGCCGAACCTGAGCAGTTTGTAGTTATTTCTGTTTAGGTGTCTCTTAAATGTTGCAGAAAATCATGGGATACTAAAGATTTACAATGTAGCATCCGAGAGTTCAGTATCATGTTATTTAAAATGTAAGAAGAAAAATCTGATGTGCGGCCTATTAAATTATACGCATTTTTTGCTGCACTTCATTTAAACTTACTTCCTCGAATTATCCAAATTGAATAATCTATCCCTCAGTGCAAGTGTAAAATCACATCAAAAATTGTAAATTTTGAAACTAAATATCCCGGTCAATTTTGTATGGTACGGGAATCATATTTCTTATAATTTTATCTTTTCAAAACGAGTATAAGACTTTCCTATACATAAGTATAGGAACCGGGAGACCGCATTAAAAGTTAGATTTTGTTGCTTGACAAAATGACCTTTTTTTAATTTTACATTGCCAAACGTAATTACACTGGTTATCATAAATTAAGGAAAAATCACAAAAATAGCGATAACTTCCTCAAATCTAAGCCAAACCGTGTAAAATCTGAATATGTTGCCAATTAAGAGTAGCTGCGTAAACCTGCAATATGCAAATTAGTGGCGCTGCATTCGGAATGCGTCATCTGCGAAGAGTATAAAAGTCCATGTTTGAGAGCAAGCCCACATATTTCACAGTAATAGTGACATTAGAAATCTCACATCGCCAATTCGTAACAATGACGTCCAGGCATTATTTGTCTGCAGAACTAGATGGAGAGTCATTGAGAGACTAGAGGCAGGACAAAGTCAAACAGAAGTGGCCAGATGGCTAAATGTGAGTCTTTCTGTCGTTCATAGACTTTGGAGGCAATTTCAAAGCACAGATTCGGCATCTAGGAGGTTTGCCAAGGACGGCTAACTGTTACGACGAGCGCCGAAGATCGATACTTGACATTATGTGCACGCAGCAATAGAACCGCTACTTCGACTCTTCTTAGACCCTCCCTTGACGCAGCCACCGGAAGGTTAGTGTCAACGTCAACTGTGCGTAGGCTTCACGAAGGTGGTCTGTATGCGAGGCGACCAGCCATTTGTGTGCCTCTCACGTCACGCCACAGGAGGGACCATTTGCAGTGGGCACGACAACATGTCCACTGGACGCCTGATCAATGGAGGGCTGTTCTCTTTACGGATAAGTCCAGGTTTAGTCTAGAAAGCGACAAGTAGGCGTTATTTGATATCGAGAGAACCTGGAACCCGTTATTATTTGCGAAAGAGATCCATACGGAAGAGGCAGCGTCTGTGTTTGGGGTGGCATCTCTTTGGGTGGACGCACAGACCTCCCATGTCTTTCAAAGGGGAACCGTGAATGCTCAGGTTTATAAAGATGACATTCTTGATGCTTATGTGCGCCCATATGCCGGAGCAATAGGTGATGCTTTCCTGTTACAGGACGACAACGCAAGACCACACAGGCCTTGCATCGTAGATGATTATCTTCAACAGGAAATAATCATGCCCATGAAGTGGCCAGCTTGATCCCCGAACTTGAATACTATAGAGCACGTTTGGGATGCTTTAGGGAGACGTGTAGCTGCTCTCAATCCGCCCCCACAGATCCTTGCCGAGCTTGCAGCCGCTTTGCAAGAGCAATGGCTCTCGTTTCCTATGGAACTGATAGACCGCATAATTGAAAGCATCACACATCGCTGTATGTGCTGTATTGCGTCTAGAGGCGATCCATATTGCAGGTACTTTTCCTATAGCAAACTGTCACCTTCGATTTGTTCATTTTATACATGGGCTAATTTCTATAATACCATAATTGTCTGGTAATTTCTTTTTATTTGATTTGATACCTTACCATGTGTTGTATATGATGGGTAAGTTTCATAAAATTCTACATGCAACTTTTTCAGTAATCGTGATTTTTTGGGATTTTTCCTTAATTTATGATAACCATTGTATTTTTGACATTTAAAACCCTTCTGTAGTTGGAAGTATATGACTACGATCAACGACTGAAAAGTAAAGGGAGTGTTAGGACTTTTAAGCCCTGCCCGCGCTTATTTTCACAATCGCAATGGGTATGTAATGAGCATCGTAATGGGTTCGCAATGAGTATATATCTATATATATATATATAGAGAGAGAGATTTAGTGTTCTGGATTGCACTAAAAAAGGAAGGTGCACAATTGTATGTTACAGCAGTCCCATACACAAAATTTCAGCATTCTACGGTTAATCCTTTTTGAGTTATGCGAGATACATTCATATATACATACATATATATGATTGGCGTTCTGAATTCCACTAAAAAAAGAAAGGTGCACAATTAATATGTTACAGCATTTTGTATATATCTTATATATAAAATTTCAACATTCTACCGGTAATCCTTTTTGAGTTATGCGAGATGCATTCATAGATACGTATGGATACATTCATACATACATACATACGACTGGTGTTCCGAATTGCACTAAAAAAAGGAAGGTGCACAATTATATGTTACAGCATTTTGTATATATCCTATATATAAAATTTTAACATTCTACCGTTAATCCTTTGTGAGTTACGCGAGATGCATTCATACATACATACATACATACGAACGTAGAGACGTCACAAAAAATTCCTTTCGAATCCATTTAAATCCGTTTTTTAGTCCGATTTGGTAAAGATTCCTTTATTCCGTGCGTACGTACAGACACCACGCAAATAAAACCGCCCAAATGAATTCGGGAACGGTCAAAATGGGTATTTCTGTTAAAATATGCTACCTGCAATTTTTCGTGATTGCAATACTTCCTTTACTTCGTACAACAAAAAAAATCTGCTGTCTCGTACACATTATATACACATGCAGTTAACTCATTACAAAATAACCGTGACATTATTTTGAAGAATAAACATTTAATGAAGTAATACTGGGGCCGAACGACATATTATGAAACACGAGACCACAGATTAGACAATTGTGCCTTCAGGAAAAGAATTCTAAAAGAGTGGAATATTCACTGTGGCTTATTTCTATTAAAATTCAAAATCTCACTCTTAGTGAAAATATTTAGATGCATCTCTATCTGGAAAATGTCTTGAATAATTCTGTTCTTTGAGATGACTTGCCGAGAAAGGTAAGTGATGGACAGGTAACAGGATCTCTTTGCGCGTAATTACATTGTTAGGGTGTCATTAATAATTTAAACTGGGAGCACTTGCTAAACAATGAAATTATTATAGATTATAACAATTACCGACGATAACAATAAATCTCTTTTCCTAAATTACCTGCAAGTCTGTTTTTAAGCTGGATTTTAATGAACTAATTCAGAAATTAATTAAAGAATTAAATATCTCATAGTTGAAATTTCATTGAAACTAAAGATTTTCAGCCTTTGGAACAATGCAATAAAGAAGATCGCAAGCACCAGAGACAAGAAAAGAATCCCATCGCAGAGCATAAGAAGCTTTGAGATGGATATTTTTAGTATGCAAAGAATTTCTAACTAATGCAGCTGAAGTCGAGAAACAAGACAAAAGAAGAAGACAAATGAAAAAATAGCACTTTTCGGCTGTTCGGAATCCATCTTTAAGTTAAAATGACAAAGGACTGTCATCGACCTTTTACAGCCATGAGAGTGTCGTAACGCCATTGTTTTAGCTATTGGACTTTGAGAAGTAAGTCGGTCATCACCGATGAAAAATGAAACGTGACAGAAATTCCGTGTTTCATGCACCTGAGAGGATGTGTCATTTTGTAAACAATTTTCAGGAAAATTTCAGAGAAAAGCCGAATATAAAATGTAAAATATCGTGGTGACGGAACAAAATCTCTCGCATATATATGGCTTAGAGACTCAAAAGGAATTTCAGAGCTACATAAAGTTACCGGTAGTCTTGCATTCACAAATTATCTCTGAAAATCCTCTGATTACATAATGAAAAACTGAATTTTTCCTTTTGCAATAATGGAAAGTTTAAAACGTGATTTTTTGAGTGAAGTGGTAGTATAATTGCGGTCCTATTAGATTCTCCGGCCTCATTTAAATATTGGAATTTGCCATATTTAAATATTACTGTATTTATTCCCCATCAATTAAAAGTGGAATTTTATTGAATGTTGTGTAATATTCCGTTTAAGCAACATCGTCCCTTTCTCTACAAGAACATTATTGTTAGTTAGTTAGGTTTAAATTTTAATTTCCTTAGGCCCGCGTCTTAATGCCCAGGCACCTACTTGTTAAGCATGTGGTAGGAAATGAACAATACCATTGGTCATCTATCCGTCTCATCACTGAAAACTTTGTCAAAGGTGCACATAAGGCTATCGACCGATATTATATCCGCAAGAACGGGAGATAGACCACTGCAAACTTCCGTCACTTTTCCGGGTTTCGAACTCGATCCCAATAATACAAAGGCAGTTATAACTAGTCATATACATTTGCGCATATATCTACATAAATTGTTTTAATATGCTTCAGAATCCCTGAAGTGCTGTCGTTGAAAACTGGAATGGAGCTTCGGGCCTGTAATGATTATGTACTTTGCCTAACTTAAATAATCCAGTTCCATACACGTACTTCAGAGGTTAAATAAAATTTGTAAAGAATATTAAATGTTACTTAATTATTATTTATCCAAAATTAATATAAAAAAGAACATTAGTCTGAATGTTTTGAGGCATGAGTTAATTGATCTGGATATGAAGTAGTTTAGCTCAATGAAAAGGCTGGAAAAGAAAAGAAATGGGCTCATCATAATGAACCAGCTGGATAAAGGATTAAATATTGTGCAGCCCTAATTATCCGGTTCTTTGTTATCGAACGTGCCCTTATTTTAAGCCTCCTTTTAGCTATTTAGCGATGCGAGGCGCGCCTATTTGAGCTACCATTCTTCTGTTTGTTATTGTACTTAAACAGTAATTCGTCTTACAAATTATGGTAATGATTTTCATTATGTGAGAACAGGAAAAACAAAAGGGAAAAAAACAGTCCTTTAGTTGAGAGAAAAGTTTAAGAAGTTATGAATTTATTTTCCTGGAAACTATAGTTGCAGGGCAATTAGTTATAAAACGAAGCCTGCTAATTATTACATTTTTCTGAAAACTATAGCTCATAGGCAATCATATATAGGCTATCAATTTTAAAAAGATGTCTATATTAGTAAAAAATTAGATTGCAGACTTTCACTGAGTCCGACCTTGTTTAAGGGTTTTGGTCTATTAGTGGCTAAGCGTATAAGATCGCTTAATAACTGTAGTTCGATGAATGGGCTGATTGCTTGAGAGTTTTAGTGATCTTTTCTCATGTGTAATGTGAATACAAACTAATTTCTCTTGGAGCGATTTTTCTAATTTCTCTTGCCTAAAGGCATCTCTACCTTTAGGCAGATAGTCCTCATGCTCTTTGTCGAAATAAATTAATCTATTACATTAATTGGTAAAAGAGTTTCTTTCAGAGAGTATCAACCGTTTCGAGATTATTGGACTTGACAGGTTGCAGTCTCCGTTTATAACGACGGCGAATATTTGGGACTACTTTTCAAAAGCAATCGATTTTTTTGTTTGAAGGTTTTTCTTTTTTTAGCCCAAAGGGCGTTAGCCCAGAAGGGCTATTAATTTTGCGTTGAAAACTTTAAAAGGCTGTATCACTTTTCAAACTGTTGCCACCAAATATTATCGCCCTGTGTTTAGTTAAAGAAATTAAATAACGAAAAATCTGCATAAATTTATATATCTTTCTTGCATTGTGATAAAACAACGGTACCTAGAGTGATCAAATTCTGAATAACATAATCCTCCAACCGAATATGAGCATCTGAAAGCCCTAATTTGGAATTTGATTTTTGTTTTTTATCTAATTCATATTTTGTAAAAATTTTACGAATTTTTAATAAACAAACTCAACGATTTCAAAGCGAGCAATGGCAACGGAAAAAAATTTCATCTGCAGCGCACAAAACTGTGTATCGGAAATTCTAAAGATTTTAAAATTATTTTGCGGTATTGCTGTTGAATTGAATTCTATGGTTTAAGTGCGAAGAATATGATATTTAATCAATAAAGGTAACGCACAAAACGTTAAAAAAGCCCTTATGGGCGTGATATAAAATCTTTTTTTTTAGTCCGAAGGAGCCACAACGTTTTTTGCCACAAAATATTGCAGCCCTGTCTTATATTTAAAGAAATTAAATAATGAAGGATCTGCATAAATGTATGTATATTTCTCCAATTGTGATAAAACAACGGTACCTAGAGCCCTCCAATTTTGAATAACGTACATTTCCACCGGAATATGCACATCTGAAAGCCCGAATTTGGAATTTTGTTTTATTATCTATTTCATATTTTGTAAAACTTTAACGAATTTTTGATGAAAAAACTCAAACGATTTGAAAGCGAGCAAAGGCAACATTCTACGGGAAAAAAACCATTTTATATAAAGCGCGCGGAACTGTGTATCAGAAATTCTAAAAATTTTAAAATTATTTTGCGATATTGCTGTTGAACTGAATTTTATAATAAGTGCGAAGAACATGATATTTAATAAATAAAGGTAACACACAAAACGTTAAAAAACGACCCTTTGGACGTAATTTAAAATCTGAAACCTTTCAGATTTTTTTTTGTTGTGTGTGTGTGAGCTTACATTACTGATGTCAAGAAGGCCGACGGTAGAGCCAGTGTATCCTTTGCGACTGCAGAAAGTGTATGGCTGAATTCAGGAACTAAACAATTTTTAGAACTTAGAGAAGCACCGAACGTAATAAACGGAACAACGAATAAAATATTTCTTGGTAACACACTTTATGGAGTCTGGCTTTAATTTTTTAGGGTTAATTAATTTTAATGTGTCACTGTGGGTAGCTAATGTGTAAGGAATGCATTCTTAACAGCTTGTGCGAATCACAGATACCATTCTCATTCTCTCGTACCTTAATACTATTTTTCTTCATCTAATCATACTATAAGAACTCATTTGTGACTATAGTGATAGTAGCAATCTGTTGATAAAATATTCTGGAGTCTTCTAGTGTGTTTTGGGAATATAAACTGGTAGACCCTATTGAAGATAAAGTAGAGAATTCTCGCTAGGTCTTGAAAGAACAGATGACTGCAGGAGAAGGTTATAATAACCTTTTTATTTTAACTAAACGTAGCAGAAATGCACTCACTCGGTGCTCATAATTTAACCACCACGTGTGGCTAAGTAACGGGAAGATAAAATAAGCATGTACAATCCTAATAAATTAAAGTTTAACTTCACGATTGGCACCTACTCTATCTAAACTGTTTAATCGGCTGTACACAGCAAAGCCGAGCCTAGAATATCAACAAAATCTAAAGAAAGTGGCTAACACGAACTATTCAACTACAAAGTTACTAAATGAACCACGCGGCATAATTTCAGAACTAACTCTCCTGCTACGAACTTTTAAAACTGATGCTTAAGTAATGTTTCCAACTCACTTAAATTTGCATATACGTCATTAAATTTACATTCTAGCGGGAAAATGAAATCGGAAGGGAAAGGAAAGTTTCTTAAACTAAAAATAATTGGTTAGAGTAAAGTAAGGTTTTTACAATACCTATTCGTTAATTCCTAGTAAATACTAAAATTGTTCTAAACACAGAGAATCTATTAAAAAGTTTGTTCAACAGTAAAAAAAAAGCAATATCGAGCAATGATTTGAGTAAAATTCGGTGTTGCAAGTAAAGATAGAAGATTTTATTTTTAACGCACGCATGAAATTTAATCCATCAAACACAGCCCAGTTCTGAGATTAATGTTCTTCTTACTTAGCTCTAAAAGGTGTGGCAATTTTGAGTTTTCAATATGTTAAATATATATATGGGAATTTGCTCGTTCTGAAATGCGCAGTTATAAAAAAATGAACTACTAAAATGCTGTAGGTAAGCAAATAAAAATATGTTTGTTATAAGGATGTTTGGTTAAGCAGTGCTATTTGACGATTTCCAGAATTTCAAAATGCTGTTTTCCGAGTCCTCAGATGATTTATTCTCGGTACGAAAATGCAAAATAATAAACAATTAGATAACACATAACCTTAATCGGCGTGTATTTCAACTCACTTATATTTTATTTATTAGCTATGGCAAGCAGCATGCTCGTTTTCAGTCGGTGTTTCTCCACACTTTTATAACAGTTCTTGCAAAAAAATGCTCACCACTTACCAAGTGGTTAAGAACACTGAGCACTGGTCGTTCCACTCGAGTTCGATTCCCGGTGAACGGATTGGCTTTAAGGCCATTTCCCTAGTTTTTTCTATTTGTAATATGAATACGAACTAATTTTCCTTAGAAGGTCCTCCACGAAGGCATCTATACCCTTAAGCAAATGTTCTCCGTTTGTTTTATCATGCTTAAATAAAATAAACATGCAAGGAGTTATATGTTATTTTTGTAAATAATAATCATTAACTTCATAAGTAAGAAATAAATATAAGGTTCTAAAAGGGCTGTCACAATTCAGAAGAGTTATAAAAATCATCTTCTCTATGAGAACAAGCTCTATGCTGTAAGATCGCGCAGAGAAAATGATACATGTTTCATGTGATAATCAGCATGTTGCTTATGTTTTAAATACATAATCAGATGAAGTATCGTCAAGAAATTAATAAAGTAATACATTTTTCAACATTGAAGTATACCGAATTGGCTCGGAACTGTAAAAATCTATAGTTTGCGTACCGAAAACTAATCAACTATAGTAAGAGTTTTCTTTTATATAAACGTATGTAAGTAATAATTATAATAATTAGTCATGAACCTAAATAAAGCCTAAATATTCCTCAATTGGAATCGAATAAACAAGACTCTTCAGACGTCCCCAGAAAAATTAATCGAGGCTCGATAGATCGGGAGATCGGCGGGGGCAAGGGACTGGTCTACCACGGCCGATGCACACCGAAAACTGCATTCAGGTAACAGTGAACATCTGTGCTCAAGTGGGCTAGCGCACTATCATGCTGGAACTACATTCGGTTACAAATGAAGATCGGAATATTTTGCAGCAGTTCTGGTAACTCATGTTGCAGAAAAATAAGATAATGTTGGCCATTTCTGAAGCAGTAGGTACAGACCAGTTAAAAGGTCGTGGACGATACCCACCAACATATTCTTACTGATTCCTAGTTGAGACCCGTGTGATCGCGCTGCGTTTATCAATTGCCCACACATGAGAATTGTTCGTATTAAATACACCGTCGTCTCATCTGTAAATATCACATGAGCTGTAACGTTCGGCTGCAATGCAGATTGCTATAAATGCCGCAGACAAAAGCTCTGGGGCAGAGGATAGTTTCGCGGATTCATAGAATTTACTCCCTGAAAATGGAAAGGGTGTAAGCGATTTTCGTTTAACTCTCTCCAAATGGCATGTTAACTGACACCTATGTTTCGTGCAACAGCTCTTGTACTTCACTCTGATCTATCAGCCACAATGTTCAAGATGCTTTCTTCAAATCTTGGATTGCGCACAGATCGTCATCGACTAGTATCCTCTCTGGTGATATGGAATGAACCTTTTTCATAATGTTGACGATATAACCGCTGAAATATTCTGTGATCCGGTATTCGTCTATCCGAAAACTGAGCGCCATACATTCGTAGCACAGCTCTGGCGTTACCGTTTGCACGGCTGTACATGTAATGCATGTCTGCTTTCTCAGCAAAGATAAAATCTCTCATCACTGCCACAGCACGATTGCAAATGGTGTCTTACTGAAATGCGCACCTACTGCCTTCTACAGGCAAAAGTGTTCTTTTGTGCAAAGTACTAATATGCAAATGTGTTTCGTGACCCTATTTGAAGCAAGATCTTTTTAATTGAGCGATAAAAGTTTCTGTGGGTGCTGCTCTTCGTGTGAAGCAATTCCTGTGAGGTGTTTTGAGATCTCAGTGTCATTTTAAAGTTTTCTTATCGTAAATGTGTTTGAAGATGTATTTATGACTAAATAGATGGAACGCGACCTGGGTTTCCTATGTGAATATTATTCGTATCTTTGTTCTTTACCTCTTCTGCAAGATTGTACCATGAATTTGGAATCATCGTAAATATACTGCTCAAGATTGAAAATGCAACACCAAAAAGGAGTGGTCAGAAATTTATGCAAATTTTAGAGTAGACGCACGTCACTGAGTTATGCGAATGATGTGAAATGCGCAGCTCTCCGACGCATGTGAAGTAAGATATAAGGGAAGGAACATGCAGAATGAGCAATATTTGTGTCGGTATTTCTGCCAGACGAACTATCGAAGAAAGTTGGTTTTTGACCCCGAGGATACGTGTAATAGGAGAGAATGTCAGGCCGCCGTCAACGAAGGCACTTCCAGCAGAGAGGCGATTTTACGAGGGGTATGGTGATCGGACTGAGAAGGGCGGGTTATCCTTACGTCAAATCGCAGCTGATACCCACATGGATGCGAGCACGGTGCATCGGCTATGGCGAACGTGGTTGGAACAAGGGAATGTGGGAAGAAGGAGGGGTGCAGGTGCAGCCAGAGTGACGTCAGCACGCGTGGATTGACGCATCCATCGGCAAGCTGTGGCAGTTCCGCAAGTCACTTGTACCGCGATTCTGCAGCATGTGCAAGATACCCTGGATGTTCCCGTGTCGACGAGAACCATTTCCCGTCGATTGGTTGAACGTGGCCTGCACTCACGGCGTCCGTTAAGAAGACTGCCATTGACCCCAAAGCATAGACACCAACGTTTAAAATGGTGCTGGACTGGAGCGATGTGGATGACAGAATGGCGAAACGTCATGTTCTCAGATGAGTCACGCTTCTGTTTATCCAGTGACAGTCGCCGCATATGTGTGTGGCGTCGACGTGGAGACAGATCTAATCCGGCAGTAACTGTGTAACGCCCCACCGCGCGACAACGCGGCATAATGGTTTGGGGCGCTTTTGCCTACGATTTCAGGTCACCTCTAGTTCGTATTCAGGGCACTAGAACGGCCCATATACTTGGATAATGTACTGCGGCCGGTGGAAATCTCCTACCTTCAGCGGCTGCCTAATGCATTTTTTCAGCAGGATAACGCCCGACCACACAGTGCTCGCGTCTGCCAACATGCTCTGCAAAGTATACAGATAATTCCCTGGCCACCGTACTTTTCCGTCTCTCCTGACTTGCCTCCAATCGAACATGTGTGGGGTGTGATTGGACGCCGTTTGCAGACTCTGCCCCTGCCTCGTTCAGAAGACTAACTGTGACAAATGATTGAAAGGGAATAGAGAGCCATCCCTCAGGACACCATCCGCACTCTTACTGACCCTATACCTAAACGTGTTTCTTCGTACGTCGCTGTCCGCGGTGGTCCTACATCCTATTGAGCCGACGCCATTCTCGCTCTGTATTCTGACTATCATTCTGAATAAAGATCACTTATTGCTGTTTGTTGTCTCTGTCTTTTTTCCAAATTTCATCACTTTTTGACCACTCCTTCTTGGTGTTGCATTTTCAATGTTGAGCAGTGTACTATACAGAAACGTCGATTAAAATCAATGATAAAATTTAAATAAAAGGAAACAAAGTGATAAATTTTAATCTGTTAAAGATTAGACTTAGCTTAGATTTTTGCATAGTCGTAAAATTAACCTATCAAATTGTTGCATTTATAAATATATTTATCGATTAAAAATTTGAGTTTTATTTATAACTCGAAATTTTTTGCTCGATCTTACGCCTTGGCTAATTTTGTTCTTTTGAACTGATACTTTAATTTAAAACCGGATAAGAAAGCAAACCTTAGAAAACATACTATTTGAATTAAATTAGATCAGTTTTGAAGGTAATCAAATATAGGCAATCAAAATAAATCTCTGTTTCAGGAGTAGAAAAAAATTCTGTGGCCAAAAAAAAATTGTACTGTTTTTGGTGGGCAGAGGGATAAAATTTTTCGATAAATAAGGATTTACGTACTTATAATCGCCACCGAAATAGATAAAGTTTTATTGAAAATCGATGCTAATCTAATGTTGATTTTTTAAATAATTTTAAATTTTACATTTGCGAGTTTTGTTTGCAACTCGATATTTTAATGTTATCTTTTCACTAATCTGGAGATATTTTTACAATACAATCGTCAAAACTGCTATTTTTTCTAATAAAATAATCTATAAACTCTATTATTAGGGCTTCTGCGAACTTCACGTTATATACAATTTCGTCTGATATTAAATTCATTCAACAGCAAAAGATGAAGTACCGAAGCTTGTATGAAATAGAAATCAGTGGTTTTTTTAAATGATTATAATTTTTTTATTTTTACTTGCTTCGCCATTTGTCACTGTACAGAAAGGATGGGATGCCCTCTAAAGAGCTTTTTAAGGAAGACTGACTCATATCCAAGTTACACATGGTTAAAACCACGGAAACGTTCATGCAACCAGCTCGAGCCCCGAACTGAATTATCAGTGCTGAGCGGATTTTACCTCTTGGCCGCCGGTGTACAGAATTCAGGGTTTGATAGCAGGATTTGTCCGCCGAGGGAACAGACTTCAGTATTTGACAGCAGGATTTATGATTTCTGCCTGTGATGAACTAAATTTTCAACACTGGAAGGAACATTAGTATTTTTTTTAAGTAATTGATTACATTGATTGTTATCAAGCTCTGCAATTTCATTTCTCGGTTCCCATCCGCCGTTGCCTTATCTAATAAATTTATTCATTGTAAGAAAAGTAAAATTTCAGCAATTGAGATATGTATCTTATTCCTACAGCAAAATGATTTTTTTTCTGTTTCTGCTTTTCCGAAGCAGACATTCACGCAGGTTAATTGACGTCTTTCTCTTTTAATAGCTTCTTCCTGATTTCTTTCAAGCTTTTATTCTTCCTTGGAAAAAGGAACAAACGGAAGAAAAGATCTCTTCGACTTCTTCCTTTCTATCACGTTTTCGCATTAAGAGCTGTTATATATCCAATTCCAAGCCTAGTATAGTCTTTAGAGATATAAATGTATAGGAATGCGATGAATATTAGATGGATGGTTTCTGATATGTAAAGGAGGTACATAAATATGTAGATGCTTAAGTGTTGAACGATCAAATATTCAAATCATGTTTTCAAAGATTCTAAAAGGAAAAAGAAGTATTTGGAATAAATTGCAGCTTTTTTTATTTGCTTTATAAACAATGAAAGACTACATAATAACAATTATGCTCAAAGTTTCTATAAATTTTTAAACATTTTCAAATATAAAATTAAAAAAATGAGAAAAACACTGTATAGCCTAATCAGTTTTTTGTATCCTATGCATTATATTCTTTGACTTTAAGTTGACGAGAAAAATTTTAATACATTTTGAGGCAAATGATACGGTTGTAAGGTTTATCCTAATTTTATAACAGTTATTTTAAGTTTATGACCTTTCCTATCTCTTCTAGCTTCAGCTTACAATTTCCTACCAGAATGTATTTTCAGAAACGCGTTTAATGCAAATGAGTAAGAGTAGTATTTAAGTCGATGTTTCACTGACTTCGTTAGAGAGCCAAAATTTCTGACTAGAGCGCGTTTACCTTTGGGCTACGTCTCTCTCTAAGCTATTATACGCTCGCCCGTACTTCAGGCCCTTGATAGCTTCTCCTACTTAATTGAGATTTAGGGGCCAACTACTTAGAATCCTGACAACTTCGGCTATATCTTTTAGTTAAGCATTAGTTAAGATTTAATTCTTATTAATTTTAGTTCAAGCCCAAGTGGAGGCTTTGCTGTACGCTCTAAGATAGGAGACGACTGGGTTGATCCTTATTTTGAGAATAAAGGCTAATTAACTCTTCTTCAGTCTTACGTCTCTGTTCCCACACTCAAGCGATTATTCGCTTATCGGTGTAGAAGGTTCCTCACATTGAACTGTGAAATAAAAGGGTAGAACCCCACACGGCATCCATCTAGAAAAAGCAAGCTATTTTGACCAGTGATTTGAATAATTTTACGAAACTAATGCTCAGATTTGCGAGAGCCTCTCTTATGAATTAGCATTAAATTTTTTTATTTTCCTTATGATAAACTTCTTTAGATAATTATTTGAAAGGGGTTTTGGTTCAAATGTGCAAAATTAAAAATAACTATATGCAGCTTTTAAAATTTTACTTAAAAAATATTCTAAAAATATTAAATACCTTTGCAAAACTTTTGTTCAGAAATATACGTAGTAAATGTTCAAAACTTTTGTCATTCACCTATATTTCACTATAACTAAAACTTTAAGCTGCTCAAAATATGTAATATGCTCATGTAAATAGAATAGCAAGAATATTTACTATTTCATTGGATAAAAAATAGTTCAAGATAGATTTATAAGGGTATAACGTCTTGTATGTTTGGCTATCATAAACTGAGCTCGACATTAGAAGGCTGTTTAAATCACTAAGTGTTTAAAGTACTACAAAGTAAGGAGACAGATGTAAAGGAGACTATATTAGCTCAAGTAAAGTTCATTGACGGCATCATCTCGTACTTAGAAACGCCAACACTTTTGGCTTAACTCAGAAGGTAATGAATAACTTAAAATCAAATAAAGTTAAGTATAGTCAAACAGCTTCACGGGTTAACTATCGCGCAAGCTGACTCTAACTCGAAATTCGGCATAAACAAGCCTAATGGCAAGCGTAGCTGAGTGCCATAGAATCATAATCACTAGAAATTCAAAGTTAGCAACGTGGCCTTCAGATAGAGCACGCTCTGACTTTGCCTTCCAAAACCTTCCCTTAAATACTAAATTATTTCTACCTCATTTAAATACACGAAGCTAGTCAATTTGCATGCTATTAAGAAAGTGTAATTTGAAAGCAAGACCGATAGGAAAGCTGTTTAAACATAAAATAACTGTTAAGTAAACTAAATTAATTCCCACAAGTGACATCATTAAGGATTCATATTATACATTGACTATTATGTAAGACATTATATATTTTAATGGTTTATTTTAAAACATTAAAATTCAGTCTGATTTTTGAGTTGTGCGAGTTTAGGAGCACTACAGGATAATTGCATATCCGTGTGTAATCATAAGGTTTGGTAAAGGGAAAGCTGTGAATTTTTGTTCTCCTTAATTTCCTGCGGCTGAAATCTATTATTTATACTATAACATAAACAATACATTAACAAATAATTTTTAGGCTGTATGTATATTATATGCTGTTTCTTATACCATAAAGGAAAGGTAATTCTCATTTTCAAAATTCAGAAATTTATGCATTGATCACAAAGCAGCTATAATATGATTATGGAGGGTAGGATAATTTCGAGGCGGCAGTTAAGTCTAATTAATGAACTTTCAAAATTACCTCAAAATTTTCATCGCGTACAGTATTATGTTCAGTTTCACAATATATTTCTGCTAATATCATTAAATTCAAAAAATTCTACTGTACCTATCAAACTCTTTACATTTTCTTTAGGAAATTTCATTGCTTCTTGTAAGCAATTACAACATACCTTTAGGCATTTGTTATGGGACTCTTTTGTGTTATATGAGATTTGCAGTATTATGACACCAAATCTCACTACAGAACTAATAAACAGAAGATCACTGCTATATTATTATAACAACGCTTTATGCGCTGCTGTGAATTTTATGCATACATAATTTAATTTTACTTTTATTTACGTTTTTGGTTACCGCTAATCATATTCCCTGGAATCGAATATACTGGCTTAGTATTATGCTTTGATAATCTCGGCTCTGGGTCACTACATAAATTCGATTCCTACTGCCCGCTGCCCAAAAGGGCAGTCTATGCTGTCCCTGAGGGTAGTGGCGTATGCCATCTGAGTAGGTTGCATGATAGCCACAGACGGTTTCAGTATGCTGCTCACCGTTAGTGCCCTCCGTACCTCTGGAAGTGCAAATCTTGGAAAGTCCGTTCAGGGACTTTGGGAAGTCAGTTCAGTTAAATTTTAAAAATAATTTGAAATCAATTTTTAAAAGAACGCCGCCTGTGGAACCAGGGGCGGCAGTGCGGCAAGAGAGTGATTATATTTTTTCTCTTAGAGAATCTTTTGACAAGACAACCCATATCTCTCCTAACAGGAAGACAAGGGGTCAGTTCGTATAGTGTTCTAATCTTGTAACATAATAAAATATGACTAAACACGTAATAAAATATGATTTACCGTTAATCGCACGTGTGAAATTGGCAAGTATTTGTGGGCTTATATCTTGCCAAATTTTAACTTTTTACTCTAGGTTACCTATGTTGTATTAAATAATAACATAAATTAATATCTGAATATAGTTTCTGCTTTCTTCATTTGGTAGTATTTTAAATGGCTTTTAATATTTGTTTATCTGCTAAACTTTTCAAATTTGTTTTCTGTTATAGAACAAGACGCGCCATACAACTTTCTGCTTGATTTGGTATATTTGCTTGCGGCAAAGCACGCAATGGATTTCTACTTAAGTGGAGGGGTGCTTTCGGGGAGGATTTTCTAAGGGAAACTGGCTCGTATCCACATTACACACGGGGAAAATCAAGAAACACCCATGAAGCCAGTCCGTTCGCCTGAAATCAAACCAAAGTCGAACTATCAATGTTTACTGACTTTACTGCCCGGCTGCTGGTAGGACGACACTTTTCTATTGAAAGCTATAGGCGCTAATATTGTCTATTAGATACCATTAAATTAAATGGATCTCTCTTATCTCTCATAACAAAAATCAAAAAGTTTTAAAGCAGGTATTGCCCTTGAAAGTTTAAAATGAGTCACATTATTTCGTTCCTTGTTTGAAATAAATAAATAATAGTAGATAAATATCTCGGATCGTTTCCTTTAAAGGATAATACACCAAAAAGTAATATTCTAACAGAAAGATATATACGCGTGCCAACGTTGCCTCTTCACGTTGTGTTAAAGGCGTTGTGCATATCTCTTATGACAGCGTTCCTATTTTCAAAATAAATATTGACCATAAAAAGTTTTGAAAACGTGTTATTCTGTTTCGTTCTTTGTTAATTAAATGAGACAGCGTGTTTTCCTGTAACAAGAACTGTAATTCTTCTGTAAGGTCAAATTATTTATTATGAATCAAGAGGGAAAAAAGAGTCATCTGTAATGTCTTATGTATGTATTCGCGCCCTTGTCTGGCCATGTCAAAATTATTTTCCATTGCAATAAACTCCTGATAAGGAGCCGAAAACAATCCCTGCTAACCTCTGGTAGCTGCCAGGAGTCTCCGCTCTGCGTTACCTCTCACTTGCAACAGGAAATAATCCTATATTTCTTATGTTTAAAATGTTTGATCTCATTTTAAATAAACTGATGATGAAAGTATGTTCTCATCAGAAATATCAGATTGGTGTGTATAATCGATCTTTCTAAAAGAAAACTATTTGGCTTGTTTTGTCCAACAACAGAAAAGACTCGTTTTTTAAAATTGTTATCAGTTTCTAGAACATTTTCTAATATATTTATTGAAAAAATTCCGTGTGTAAGTGATCCTGAGTAGTTCAAATTTCAAGAATAAACTAAATTACAAGAAATTATGACCAAACTTCAAAACCATTTGTAGTATTTTCAGATTGCTTTGAATTAATTGTAAATTTTTCAAACTCTCTTCCCTCCAAGCCACCATTAAATGTTTTTTTCTTTCTAATGCAATAAATGATAATATCTCTGACTTCAAATTTAAAACTACAGAGAAATTAATAGGTAGGAAATCCTTTTCTCAAATTTGATATCAGTAAAATAAAAAAGTGAAGATGTTAAAATTATTCTTCAAATAAATCTTGAGTATTTATAACACTTTAGCTCATTTTTTAATCACTTTATCATATTTTTATAGCTGATTACCTTTCTGAATAATTGGTTTCATGCTTCATGTGACATTTGAAACGAATTGCTTTGTGACAGACGGGTATTAGAAAATTATTTCTACACTTCCCAGTAGATGGCAGCACCTGTGACAAGTTATTTCATATCGGTGATAAATGATAAATGCTTCGTTTTTATTTTGCTTTTGTTTTCCATCTTATGATATACATATTTCATGAATAATTAATTAATGTTTCAATATATAATATTTTAGAGAATGCTGAGTTTCAAATAATTTTATAACCTGTTTGTTGTTAAATAAACGATTATTAGCTTCTTTGTATTTAGCAATAAATTGCAAGACTAAACATCGCAGTTCAATTTTAACAAACAATTCGCCGAACAAAAAATATCTTAGGAAGCAGTTCTGTATCCTGTCACTAATTACTCCAGTTTTCTTTTCACTGATATGACAATATTCACATTTTAAAACCGCAGTACTTGAAACTAATCCCAGTCAACATCTTTACGCTTGTACACAGATCTCTACCTGAAGGGAAGCAGTGGCAAAAAAATGTAGATCTGATGCGCACTTGAAAATCCGATTAAGCAGTAATTAATCACTTTTACCTCTGTGTATTTAAAGTATCAGGACCAGCTTCAAGCATAGCGCACAGACAGCTGTTTAGGACGGCAATTTTCGGAGCGCAGCAGCTGTTAAATTGGTTTTGACAAGCCGCAATTAAATAAAGGTATACTTCGCTTTGAATTATTAATGTGCTTAATTTTTAACGAGACGGCAACTATACTGATCGCCTAGGGCGATGATAATGTTACATCTTTATCATCATCTTTATCATCAAATTATCATATTTTATTGCTGCCTTCTTACCCCAACTCTTACCAAAGTGCGTCGACAAGACTCAGCGTGATAGTTCGTGTTCACCTCTCTCTTCATGAAATGATTTTAGTTTTTCACTTAGGAGTTACAATCTATTTTGTACAAATTTCTTAATTTTTTAAATATATTCCGTGAGTAAAATTTTCTCCAGCTATGCTTCGTTTTGCATGCAGTTAAAGCCATTTTCAGTGAATACGGATGGGGTAGCTTGCGGATGAAATTTCTTGCTGAATTAAAACCATTTCGGATCAAATACTACAATATTTTCCTTTTTCTTCGGCAAAATTAACTTTGCATGAAAGAAACCGAATATTTTCAATTCCGATTTTATGTCTAACTTTTGCTACTAATCATCTTAGTCTTTAATTTGAGACATTCTCTTTCTGTTTGATATTGTTATGTAAAATCCTAAATTTACTAAATATTATTGGAGTAATCAGTTCGGTGAGGTAAGACGCACAGGCGTAGCTCGAATCAAAGACGTTATGATAGGTTTTGACACCTGATGAAAACCTCAAAATCGTGTCTACTAAATAAGTTACCCTTTTTTTTCATGTTCACCTTATTATTTACTTCACTGTAGTTTAATTTATTCCCCTTATTGTTTCCCTAAGGGAAGAGCCTCATTGGCGTCATCGTTGGCTCGGCTCCTGTCTCTAGTTCAGGTAGTTCGAATCAAATCAGCCGTAATGAATACCGCAGTCAAGAAAAAGGAAGGAAAGTTAAAAGAAAAAAAAATACTTTAATGTACTGTTTAACTTCCTAGGATATATAAAAGTTACATTTACGCTGTTTATACTCTAATCTATAAAACAATCGGGCAATAACTTTTTTTTATCTTTTGTAGGATTATTTGAGTACCAGTTTCAATTTTTTCAAGAATTTTTCTTTTGCATTCAGAATTCGACTAAGTGTCTGACGTATGAGGGCTAAAATTTCGACTTAGCTCGGTGTTTCATGTATTTTTTCTCACTAATTAATCGTTTTAGTATTTACCTTAAAATGACATAGTTCTTTCACGTGGCAGTGGCGCGATTTTTAATAGTTCTTATTTAAGTAAAAGGAAAGTGAAAATGTTTGAAATAAAGGGAAAATCAACAGAATGCGTATTAAATGTCTGCAGTTTACATGAATGCTATACTATTCTTGGATAGAAAAATAGAAATTCATGACATGGACAGTTTTAACGACATTAAACTAAATAATTTTGAAACCTTAAGTATCATATGATATTAGTCCCAACTCACTTAAATGCCATCGCAATGTTTAATCTTTTTAAATCTTACAAACCTTTTTATTGAAATTAAGCTAAATTGGGATTTAGCTTAATTTCAATGAAATTCTTAAAGTTGAATGAAAATGCTTAAAATTGCGAAAATTACTAAAATTATGACATAGAGAGAATATGCTATGAATGTGATTTGAAAGAAATCGTACGGATCGACTCACTTAACTAGGACTGATGCGAACTTTCAATTTAGAGAAAAGTACAGAATCTGCTAAACGCTATGAAACGAAGTATGCTTGTATCTAATTTAATCGAATAAACTGTTACAAGTCACATGATTCCGAGCTACAGTATATGTTTTAACTGCCATTAACACACTTTTGAATTATGAAAATAGTCCTTAACGGGAAAAGAGGAAATGATAGCCAAATTCGAAGAAATGACAAAATAATGTATTTAATTTTAAGAAATTACACTATCTACAATTAAGTATTTGGACAAGCATGCAAATGCCGATATCTGAAGTCCTGATATACATCTTGCGCTCCACCATTAAATATCGTGTAGGAAACAAGATTGTCATTAGTAACATGCAAGATGGCTAGGCAGTGCAGAGTTATCTGATTTGGAGAAAGATGTGATCATCGGGTATTCACAAAAAATGGAAGATCGTTAAGGAACATAGAGAGCTGAATTATCCAAATTCTACAATGGTCTATGTGATTCAGAAGTGGATGGTGAACGGTGATTATCAGAATGTTCTTCGAATCGGCAGACCCACGAAATTGGGAGATGGGGACCGACCGTGTTGCATAGAGAAATTCAGAAGAACCGCACCCAATCGATGGCCCACATATTCCTGGAGTTTCGACAGGCGACCGGGAGTGTTTTTCAATTAATATCATCAGTAAGAAAGGTACATCCGATTGGTTTTCATGGTCTTTCTGCTGTTCGTAAGCCTTTAAACACAAAGTCCAACCGTGCTGCTCAGTTAATGTGGTGCAAAGCACGCCGACAGTGGACCGTTGATCAGTGGAAACGAGTTGTCTGGAGCAACGAATCAAGGTTAACCTCTACCGTTTGGATGGCAGGATCTAGGCCTGGCGTCTGCCTGGAGAACGCCTCCTGCTGGAATTCATTGTGTCCACAGTTCGGCGGAGGTATAATTATGATCTGGGGATGTTTCTCCTGGTATGAACTGAACACTTGGTTCAAATTCGACGTAAACTCAACAACGACGCCTACTGCACTAATTTGGATGACAGTATGGTTCCTACGTTGTGGCAGATTTACCGGTTATATCCATGTTACTTTCAGCACGATATCGCCCGCTGTCATGTTGCGAGGTGCACCATGGATTCGTATTGTGACAATCGGGTTAACCGAATGGAGTGACTTGGCTAATGCCCAGACCTGAACGCTAGCGAGAACCTTTAGGACAAGCTGGATCGCAGAAATAAGGGTGCAGCAACGTTCAATATCGGTGAAGGAACTTACATGTCTTCTTCAAGCTGAGTAGAAGAAAATTCCAATAACCGTCATACAAGGACTCCTGTCCCGGACGGTTGAGGCTGCAAACGCCGCTCGTGGAGGCTCTACCAACTATTGAATATGAATAAATTTTGTTTGGCTTTTCTATCACAGGTGTCTAAATACTTATTAATGGATAGTATATTACTAAAACTTCATTTGTTTTATTATTAAAAAAGTTAGTCATAATTTAAAGGAAAGTTATAGACAGATGCCTTTCTACTTTCTCAAGTCTCAACACTTTGCTGTACGTAGAAAAATTTAAACTGATAAATCTATCAGAAATGAAACACATTATTAATAAAGAAAACAAATGTATTTTATGAGAAGCAAAAAATTAGAGAAAGGATAGGGAGATATGATGAATGAAGAGGCATAAATATATGCTCTAGTTTAAATCTTTTTTCCCTTTGAAATTTATTTGAAAATGTTTCCTTAAAACATTATTTCACTTTACCCTTTTTTATTTTTCTACACAAAGTTGCTTCAAGTGTCGTAGACGCTTATATTTTAAAGATGCTTTATGCTTTTGTTTCTTAGATTTAACGCTTTTCACTCTTATTTATTAAATATTTCTGAACAGGGTCCTTCAAAGCGTGAGATGAAAGTTAAAGAATGAAGAGATACACAAAATTAAAATGTAGTAAATTAAATATTAATATGAATTTAATATAAAAAGTATTTAAGACTGTGATTTTAATCTTTATCTGAAGGGCTGAAATCTAGCGCCACGTCTTTGCTTCTCAAACATGATTTTTAAATTCCGTACCAATTCTCAGTGTAAGTTTTCCATGATGAATCCTTTTTCGAGTGCATATTTTGCTGTTTTTCTATATTTTATTTTTTAGTCATTTACGCAAATAACAATATATGTAACTGCTTTAAATGAGCTTTTCTTTCAAATGAATCCACAACTTTCTCAGCTACAAACATACACCCAAACTTTATTATTTTTCTAAAAAAATGCATTTTTGTTCGATAATGCTATAAAATGCTGCTAATTGAAATTACTCTTTAATTATCAATTTTAAAGCTACCGAAGGCTATGAAACATATTTGTCTCTACTTCTGCAGCAATTGTTTCGAGTTAAGACCTCTGACTAAATATGAAGGTCAAAGAATGTAAAGTGTAAAACTGACAACTCTTTTAGGCCTAAAGCAATCTCGGTTTATTATAGTTCAAAGATAAAATTAGTTAAGAACAGTGCTTAATTATGACTTTCTTTTCATTTGTAAAATACTACATACTTGATACTAATATGGCCGTTATTAATTTCTAATTTCTTTTGTTGCAATAACTACTGCGATTCATTTTTTTATTGATATGCTAATTTTAATGTTAGACACTGCTAAAACTGTGTAATATTCACAACGGAATACATACTTTCGAAGTTGTATTCAGTGATAGGAACTTATCTGATATTCTTATGCTTTTTAATTGCAATAGTCGTTAAACTTTACTTTTGTAAGATTGGTTACCATGGAAAATGTGAAACAAAATTAGACATTTTAAAACAAGAGTACTGAAATTACATGAATTGAAGTTGAGTTTTGCATAAAACCTACAGTTGTGCACTATGCCTTACTTTTCCGCCTGTATTTCTCTTTAATGTTTTGTTATAAAATGTGTACTTAAATTTCAACGCCTTCCTTATGATATTACAGGACTTGGATCTCCATGAATAGCAAGAGCTCAGAGAAACAGTCCACCGGCACGACTCATGCTTAGATGGCACTGCTCTACCGTTTCACGCGTGTTAAGGATCGAGCTGGAACCGGAATATTCACCTTTATTGTCACCCGGTCTGTGACGAGAGATTTTCACAGAGATGCCACGACTAAAGAATTTACTTTTGGTTACCATCGATGGGTTGTCAGCTTCAATCGTTCTGATGCAAAAATGCTGGGAGTTCATCTCATATTAAGAAACGCATCAGCTAGTACCAGATGTTACGTGGACTACACTTTTTGTCTTCTAAATAGAGAGCACTTCAGCAAGAACGAGATTTACGTTCAAAAGGTGAGGCAGCATTTTATTATTAATTATGGTGAATGAAAGTATTCAACAGCATCTCTTAATGATGGGAGATGTGTTCTGCAGAGTATCTTATCTTTTTTAATTAAAGTTATGTATGCAATAAACACACCCATCACAAAATAACCGCAAAAGAAGAGTACTATTTGGATTGAAAAATCTTTCTTCCATAACCATTTAGTTAATGCCAGCTGTAGATCATAGCAAATGAGGCCCCACTAGTGGTCGAGTGGTTAAGACTGCTGGACACTGGCATTTTGGCCCGGGTTCGAAACCAGGGAAAAGGGCTGGCCTCAAGGTTGTTTCCGTAGTTTTCCCCACGTTTAGCGTGTGTATATGAGCCAGTTTCCCTTAGAAACCACTTCACGAAGGTATCCCTTCAGGCAGATAACTCTCTCTTGTGTGTTTTGCTATATTCAATTAACTTAACCACAGTAAGTTAAATGACTGGCAGTTCAACATTACTGGGTACCACTTAAATGAGTATATGAAGAATTACCTTCGCTTGTGCCTGCTCTCGTGGTGTAAGTGGCAGGATGTCCGACTAGCAGTAGAAAGCGACGACATTACTTTAGCTGACCTTTCTACCGTTTGTTGCTCCAGAGATATTTAAAAAGCTCTACAATTGGTTCTGATTAAAATGCGGAGGGACCGGATTGGCGGACTGAGTTTTTTCTCTTCCTAATCGCTCTTTAACTACGGAAGAATAAAACGTACTATCACATTTTCCCTTGCTCACTGTTGGCTTAATTTTAGTAGCCTGTCTCACTAGAAAAGGAAGATCCATACTTCGAATCCTGACGAGATACCTGCTGCTTCCTTAACTTATTCTCTCTTAAAATCCCCACTACTTAAACTAAACTCTTCATTCCGAAAAGATTTTTTTTATTTCCTCATTTATGTTGTTATTACGTAAATAACGATCAGAAAATTATCTGTAAAGCTAACTACTGCAACCAAATTTGTTTCATATATGATTTTTAGTATACATTTTGATAATTTATATTCAAATAAAGGACTGATGGTTAATTTCTTTTCTTATTTAGGTTATCTAATGTGACCAGCAATACATAAATAACATATACATATTATGCGTTCATATATGCTCGTTGCAAAGGCAGTTAACGGATACTCGGTAATGATTCGATTTCGTTAACTGCTAATGCATTGAAAACAGGCAGGAATGAAGCACAAAAGTGTTAAAGTTTTAGAGTGTAGTCTAACGGTAATTTTAAGTTGATTCTAAAATGCATATGTGATCCTTTTTTAAAGAATTTAAAAGCTTCGGAAAATTAATGAATCGTTTTGTTCTGTAGAAATGTTCTGAATAAACTGTTCATTAACACCAGACTCAGTTCAATGATAGTTTACTATAAACAGTAGCTAACTTTAATTTTTTACTGTATCTAGTTCTTCATTATTAACTGATTCTTAATTATAATTATTCTCAGTTAAAAAGGATAAGTTAAGAATATTTTGCAAAAATTTACTGTTTCATTTTACTGAATAAAAGCATTCAAACTTATTAATTTCCGTTTCATTCTTATTGGGATTTACATACATAGATTGTTTAAGAAATTATCTATATCAGTATTTCCAAAAATATTATTATTAACAATGTTATATCAACATGAGGCGGCCACTAAAGTTTCCACTGTTTGAGAACAGGTACTACAGGAAGCTGCTTACAAATAAATTTTATTTTCTCATATCAAATGCATTTAATTACGAGAATTTCATGGAGTTGCTTTCCAGCTGCATTTTCATTTTCAAAAGTTTTCCAATTTTTTGTGAAAAACAGATTAGCATGAAATTATTTGATTACATTATGTGTAAAAGATACATTCTATGTACTGTACAGTTAATTTCGCTTAGAACTCTTTACAAAGGTGGAAGAAGAAGGCTATTTTTAAAACCAGATGATATCATAATTGTAAATTGTTTTATCGAGAAGTACATCAAGTAAAACAAATATTTTGGGTTAAGTGTTTTTAACCAAACACTCTTGAACTCTTTTCTTATATAAACTTTCATTTTGATGAGGTATAATTGTATTCTGTCCGATATACATCAATCACTTGTAAGGTTCATCCTAATTTTATTGACAGTTATTTTAAGTTATGCTTCTTTCCTATCAATTCTAGTTGCAGCTTACAAATTCCTACCAGAATGTAATTTCTGAAACGCAGTGAATGCAAATGAGTAAAAGAACTATTTAACTCGATGTTTCACCGACTTCGAGAGAGTCTGATTCCCTGACTAGCGCGCGTTTGCCTTTTGGCTACGTCTCTCTTAGATATTAGTAAGCTCGGCCATACTTTAGGGCCTTGCTTGGCTTCGCCGATTTAATTAATATTTAGGGGCCAACTACTTAGAATCCTGATAGCTTCGGCTATATCTTCAGTTAGTTTTAGTTAAGCTTCGTTAAGTTCAATTAACTATTCATTTAAGTTCAAGCCCAAGTGGAGGCTTTGCTGTATACTCTGAGTTAGGAGTTGATTGTATTTATTCTGAGAAATAAAGGGTGGTTAACTCTTCTTAAGTCTTATGTGTTTGTTCTCACACTTAAGCGATTATTCGCTTGTTAGAGTTTGTGGGGTTCAAAGACTAAACATTGAATTAAATAAGTCAGACTCCACTTACTTCTTCGAGGAAAAGCCAACTAGGTAGGCAACATGTTCAGGTTGTTGAATATTGGTAGTTCGACTAGTATTCAAATTCCAACGAACGATTTCACGTTATGTTTTTCTCTTCAGTAACTTGAATGCGAGCCAATTTTCATAAAAAATTCTACCGGAAGTCTGCACACTAGTGGCCGAGCAGTTATGAACACTGGTATAAAAAAATTTATAGTTCGAATTTTGTTCAATTCCATGCGAATAGTCTGGTTACATGCGCGTTTTCGTTGTTTTCCAATGTGTAATGTGGATGTGAGCCATTCCTCCTCTTAAACAGATAGCCCTTGAGTGTTTTACAAAAATCAAATAAACTAAACCAAACCTTTTGGAAGTCCGTCAAGTTCTCTTCAAGATTTCAAGGTCGTCAAGATACCTGCAGAAATCCTCTCTCTTAGAAAGGAAGACCTTATATGCTTTACTTGAGAGGTTTAGCAAATAAATTATAGTTTCTTTCGGGGAACAAATCTTTAATTGTTTAAATTTGTAACATGATGCTATGAATTTTTCATTAGCAATGCACAGAAACCCTACATTTTAGACCAACTTATTATTATTTTACGCGTGCTTTAAAAATATATATTTCGCTTAAAACATTCAGCTTCCTTTAAAGTTACTGCTTTGCGTTTTCCATCTGATAAAAAATAGATGTGGGTAGATTAATGCCGAATTCAACTCCCACGAGATGGGCTGCGTTTGCGCAAATCTATGCATAGAATAAATGCGAGTTACCTTTTATTTTAAAGTCATACCTCACTTTAAAAAGAAAAGCATTCCTTCATCAAGGTCATCCATGAAAGGCAATCATCTGGTTTCTCTTGTTTTACCATAATCAAATAACTAGAATTTCTGCTATTTTCACTGAAAACATTTCAAGCGTTTTTCGCATGCAAGGATTCAAAACCCGAAGATATTTTTTTCTTTAATTAAATGAAATCATGTTAGTACAAAATCGGATAATTTAAAATCTCAAGCAATCTAATTTAAAATTTCAAGCAATTCGAGCAAAAGTTAAAGTACCGAAATTCTTAGCTAAAAAGAAACTATTTCAAGCTTACTTTTGACAGCTAAAACTCCTGATATAACGAATACTTTTGCTATATCCTACGAATTCGAAATTAAAATGAAAATCCTTTTTATTGCAGAATTCTGAAAAGAAGTGAATATGACAACATCCGGAGTAGTTTGAAAAATTTATTTCGTAATTGAATTTTTACAAAGTTTTCGGGAAGTGAATCCACCAAAAGGTGAATTTCATAGCTAGATTCTATTTCTCAGCCAATTTCAGTTTATAATGAAGAGAAGCTATCTGTCATTCTGAATAAAGAAGGAGAAGACCGAATGCGACTGTCTCAAATTTTCTAGCCGTCTGGACTTCTTCGTCTGCAGGATTTTAGCCGTTTCTAGTCAATAAATGAGGAAAATAAGTTATTCATATAGCCTTGTGCTTGTCTTAATAGAATGCATGATTTTTTATGACAGATAAAGTTCTCCGATAGCACACTACATCATGTAATTATTCTTTTCCATCATTAGTATAAATTTCCTAATGCCGGGTGGATAAATATTTAAATTTCACAGCTCGGATACTTTGTAAAGTGCTCGATTGAGAGAAGTCTCAATTAGTAAAAATGTAAAGTGCATCCAAAAGTAAATGTGCGTCAAGTGAAATTAATAAGGTCCATAAAAATCATTAGATAACGCTTTCCTAGATTGATTGGCATAGTGGTTAACTTTACTGGCTACCGTATCGATGGACCCGGATTCGAATCCCGGAGAAGACTTGGACGTTTTGAAATATATAGTACTTTTGTGGTGAAAAGGCACTTAAAATGTGAAAGAAGCCGAAAGTCTTCTCTGCCTTAGTGTTAGCGGAAAGAGGAGTGGGAGACTTTAGAACTCTTTATTTGGAGAATTCTCCTTTAAAAGAGCGACGGAACTGGGCAATGTCTAACGCTCACCTATATGGTGTTCAAAGCTCATATCAACGACAGAAGTAATCATGCTCTTCTCATCACGATAAAATTCGTGAATTTATTCTAGCTACTGTCAGATAAGGGAGGTATGTCACAACAACAACAACAGATATCACTTTATGCGATTAATCAATAATTTAATACAAAAGTAATTTCGTTATTTTATTATGCTAAAAGAAAATTTAGGGAGAGATACGTTATTATACTGAAGTTTAATTTTACGGATTTTTCTTCCGTAACAAAAATGTTATTTTCTGCAAGCAAAATAATAAAACTCTGTTACATTGTCTTAAATAATGGATGAAAACTGCGTAAACTTTTAAATATGTTATTTTGCCATTAAAAATACAAGAAGGATCATATTGATGAGACGTTGTCTCTTATATACTCTTTAATAAAAATGAAACAAAAGATCTCGGAAAGAATCATCCACACGCATATAGTGTTGTGAGGTACAGTGGTTTAGATATGGTCCACTGCCTGATCAGTTCATCAAAATCCTTGAATGAGCTCTCTCCCACCAGTGACGGACTGATTAAGATCACTAAATACTGGTATTCGACCTGGTTTGGATTCGATCCCAGGCGAACGGACAGGCTGCATGGTTGGTTTTCCTGGTTTTCCCCATGTGTAATGCGAACATGAGCCAATTTCCCCCCAGAATGTCCTCCTCGAAGGCAGCTTTTCTTTTAGGCAGACAGCCCTCACGACTTTGCCATATTCAAATAACCTAACCTTGAATGAGCTCAGCAACATTCTATCATCCCTGAAACCTGCTCGATTAGGAAACTGGGATGTTTAAAAAAGACGACGACATTGTAGGACCGTTTCTGGGACAACAATGCCCTATGTGGCTGGGTATTGCCCAGTTAAAATGAGTAGAGACCTTAAGATATTTTGTCGGAGCAGGAAACACGAAAAATCAGCTATGCTTTCCCGAGATTTGAAACACATCTTCCATTGATAATCGGATGTGCTACCACTCTCACCATAAAAGCATACAATGGAGAAGACAATACTTTCTTACAAATGTATTTTTGGTATAAAATAATAAGATCGCAGATGGATTAATAAATCGCAGAATATCGTCGAAGTAGGAGGGTATAAGGTACTTTCTTCCTCCCTTCCAGCATGCCTTTGTAGTGTAGAGATAGCCCACTCGGCGGAGAGTTCCAGGTTCGAGACCTGGCGAGGGCTCTGCCCATTTTTCATGTACTTCTGGTTCAAAATAACCTCATGACTCTACATTGGCATCAGAACTGAAAGGCACTGAACAATAACTCTTCAGCACCAGGTATATGAGGGTATAAGGTAATTTCTCCTTCCCGTCCAGCAAGAGTTCGCGGTGTAACGATAGCACACTCTGCGCGTATTCGGGAGGTTCAGGTTCGAGTTCTAGCGAGGGCATTGCTCATTTTTCAAGCACTCCTGCTTCAAAATAATCTAATAACGCTACAGTGGCACCCGAACTAAAAGGTGATGAACAACAATTCGTCACCACCAGAATTTGTTTCCCTAATTCCTAGTCGTGAATCTACCGCCTGGCGATGCGGGAAACGAATTAACCAGCCCCTTTCAGCCGAATCATGTGACCTTCTTTATCCAACTTGTAGAGACATTATGTTATTTTCGAAACAGAAGAGCAATGCCCTCGCCCAGACTCGAACCGCAGGGGACCCAGTCGCTAAATCCCTCTGGTGAAGAATCATCATCCACCACCTTTTAGTTCGGGCCCACCGTAGAGTCATTAGGTTATTTTCGAAGCAGGAGACATGAAAAATGAACAATGCCCTCGCAGGGACTGGAAACTGACCTCTCGAATATGCGCGGAGTGTTCTACTGTTACACTACGAAGGCATGCAGAAAGTAGGGAGAATATACTTTATAATCTATATAGAGTTTCGTATTACCCTTAGATCCGATATCGAGACATCCTTACATTCCGAATGGATTGACACAAACGCAATCTGTTGGCACTATTCTCCTTACTTTCAATCTTATCATCACACGTTTTTCATGCCGTGCGAGTGAGCACTATTTACCTACTGACAGTGATTTCTTAATCGATTGGACATTCAGACCCGAGGGTAAGAGGAGTTTCTTTGGGATTAAATGATGCTCTCTCACCGCTTTGATTTCTTTCTGTAAACGGGATATTTAGGAAGCATGAAATGTATCTTTATAGCACTAGTAAATATTGCTTTATTTTGGGAACTAATCGAAGTTTTACTAGATTCATGTCATGTTATAAAGTAAATTGTTATGTTGAGGGCAGGAAATAATTCAGATATTTGAACTTGAAAGTATTTAAATTTCACCTTCATGTTATCAGAAAAATTTTAGGGCAAAGTTCTTTGTTATCCCAGCTCACCTATGTCCATTGAATACTAGGAGTTCGGGTTCGATTCAAGACGAAATGGCTTGCTGCATGGTTCGTTTTCGTGGCTCTTTCTCATGTGTAATTTGAATACGAGCCGGTTTCCCTTAAAAAAAGGTCCTCCACGAATGCATCTCTTACCTTAGACAGACAGCCCTGGGGTTAGCCGTGCTCAGGCAACCAAACCTTTGTTTCTCTCCAAAATTGAAAATAATTTTGTATAAGAATATAAAAACTGTCATGTCACGAAATTTTCAAATTCAAATAAACATTTTGTGTAATTCAGTAAAATGTTTACATAAAACTCTACTGGATATTTGCCATGGAGCTATTAATAAATTTTTTAACAACTGGCTGAATCAAACTGTCAGTACCAGCAAGAATGTTTAATCTATTTTTTCCGCTCATAGCCCTATTGCGTATTTACCATGTAGCTAATTATTAAGTCATCTAAGAAATTGCAGTCCAATATCGTCACCTTGCAATACTGTTTAGTCTGTTTTTTCCACCGCTTTATCTCTCTGAATAAGAAGAAACATAATTATTTATTTGTGATAGAGCGCAGCTGTACAGGATGTATGCATAAATAAAGGGAACCTATGGAAGTTATGTATAAATAAATATCTGTATGTATGATAGACAGAAGAATATTTTTAATTTGTGATATCTGCCTTCATTGTTCATAAGAAAAAACATGCTTCAGTAGAACCAAATTAATAAACTCCGTAGGTTGCCTTTCGTGGGATTCCATTTTTTGTGTGACTCAGGAAGTTTGTTTCAATCAGACTCACACTAGTGAGCTTTAATTCAGTATAGATGGTTCTTAACGTAATAGTCATACTACTACTAATAATAAAAATGATAATAACAGTAATGATGATAATAATAATAATAATAAATTCAAATCCAAATCCCTTGGCGTCAAAAAATCACGGATGTTCAGTTAAATGTGTCGTCAACTGAAAAATGTTAGGAGTCACTGAATTACATAATAATAATAATATATATATAGTGTATATAGTTAACACATGAAGTAAAAAGATGGTAGCAATGAACTTTGAAAGCTAAAGCTCAGCACCAACGCAGCTAAGATTGTAAATTTAATTTTAATTGTCAATAGCGATTATCCCCTTGGAAATGAAAAATAAAAAAAGAAAAATACTGTAATTATGAAACTTATTAAAAGCGAATCTTCAAGGAAAGTGAGTTTAAAGTATGAAAATTAGAATACTTAGTAATCAATGCATTTCAATTTTAAAAATGTAAAAGCAAAATAAAGACAAAACAAAGAAATAATCATTGATTCCATGGAAAAAGGCTGACGTTTCAAGGAGAAATTGTCCTTTTTCATAAAACCAACAATAATTATGAGATCTGTTCGCGTTTCTTCTCTTTTATGTATCTGAATGTACTTCAGTTCAAAAATTGCTAAGAAATATTTCAATCTGATATTTAATCAATTTATTTTCAAATACACGGAAGAAATTCCTGGACGCGATTGGACTTAAGTAAAATGAGAAAAACACAAAAACTAATTCCTTTAAAATATTTGATCGTAAAAAATACGTAAATATATATAAGTAAAAATAGTTTCCGTATAAGACTGAAAGGAGCCTAGTTATTTACTAATTTTAATACAATATTTCTTAAGTTCTGATGTAACATTCAAGAATGCACAAGGGCTAAAAATTAAATTTTACTTACAATAGTAGTACTCCCACATTGGCGTCTGCCATTTTTCTGTTCATAAAGGAAGAATAGTTAAAAGAGCGTGCTGATAAAGCTAAGCCTTAAATAAGGGCTGCAATATTAGATGATTTGGAGATTTTCATTTGGTAACTACACTCATGTCCATAAATTAAGGATAATGCAAAATCAGGCAAAGGAAGAGTTAGAAGCAAAACAAATTTGACTTATTTGTAAAGCTTATTTATTAAACAAAAGGTAAAGAGCAAAAAAAGATGCTATATGTTTGATATTATTAAAAAAATTAGCGATTTTTTCTCCCTGGAGCAAATTACAAAAAAAACCTATTTACAAAAAACCAATATTACCTGGTTGGTATGATTGTTAATACATTGTTTATCTCCCAGACGATGCAATACAGTCCGTACAACGCCTAGGCATGCTGAGTATCAAATTATCGATGTGATCTTGGGGGACATAACATCACTCAAAACGCAATGCTCTCCAAAGTTCCGGTAGACATGTAGGAGGAGGTTGACGGGCTGCAACTCGTCGGCCAAGCATGTCCCACACGTGCTCTACTGGATTCAAGTCCAGTAAGAATGCTGGCCAGTCCATACGGGTGATATCCTCCGATTGAAGGCATTCGCTTAGGATGTTTGCACGGTAAGGACGGACGTTGTCATCCATAAACACAAATTGTGCGCCCATGGCGCCCCGAAACAAACGTACATGTTGTTCTAGAATGACGTTCCTATAGATTTGGCTTGTCATGGTTCCAATTTCAACATGCAGGTCAGTTCTGGAACCCAGAATAATTCCACCCCAAACGAGCACTCCTGCACCACCGTAACGGTGTCGTTCAATAATGTTTTCTTGGTGGTAACGGATATGAAAGTCCGGCGAGAATCAGACTGCAAGCTAAACCTGGACTCGTCGGAAAACATCACACAAGCTCACTGTTGCGGTGTCCATAATGCATGCTCTCTACTCCAAGCCAACCGCAGGTGACAGTCTGCCTTGAAATTGTCGTACCAGTGGCTGAAGAGAGCTGACGAGACAGGTCTGAGGCTGTGCTCCGCCTGTTTCTTTTGGCTGTAACTGCTAAATACCGGTCCTCATTCGGCGTTGTAACTCTGGGTCGACCTGTGCTGTAACGTCTACTCACATTGCCATCATCTTGGAATTGTTGCCAAAGCCTGGAGATGACACTCTGGGCAATTCCAAGTTCGTCTGATATTTCCAGTTGGGTACGCCGACATTCCAGACGGCCGATAATTCTACCACGTAACAATCATCCAAATACGTCCTTTGTGTCATAATTATTCGGTTATTGCACTGAAATGCTTATAAAGCGCCTGCGAACAAGTTTACTTCTTTGCCTGTATTCCATATATATCACTCTCTTACACTCTCGTCATTGTGACGTACCATCAGTGTCATCTGGTTACTTCCTGAAATTTGCATATGATTCTTGAAGATGTGTGTAGTGATTTTACAGGTGATATATTTATTTTAGATTTCGATTTCCGCGTGACTCCGAATTATCCTTAAATTATGCACATGAGTGTAGTTTTAGGCTCGTTATTAGTAGATTGAGGAGAAAATTTTAAATTGGTGAGAAAATTTTTGAAAAAGAAGCGTTCTCATTTGCTATTGGCAAAGGAAATAGATAATTGTTCAGGAAATGGTGAAATTGGCGAAAAGATTTTCTCAAATTAGCCCGAAGAAGGGAATTTTAAAATGGCGAAGTTTTGGAGTTTAAAACCAACAATTTAAAGCTATTTCTGGCTAACAGTCAAGGAAAGGAGAAGTGCAGTGAAAATAGTCTTCAAAATAGTTACTTTTAAGACTAAATTGGCTTCTTAAAAGCAGTATAGTTGGCAACATTTCCTTTCTTATCCTCCTCTCAGTTTCGGGTAATGCAATCACTACATTATTAATTTAAGGATTATATTTGATAAGTAACGCTTGCTTTCTTAAGAAAGAAAAGAATAATAGATTAGGTGGGAATTTTATTTTTCAAAAGAATTTATGTAAATGTAATTAGTTCATCTTTTAAGTAATTTATATCCGTATACATCTGTACAAATAATATTATTTCTAGTAATTTGATTAATTATTGCGTTGTCAATAACTTTTTTGGATAAGTTGGTATTCCAGTTGTTTAGCTTTATAGTTGTAAACTTAAAATTCTTCTCTTATCAAATAGTTGAACTATTTGCTGATCTAGATAATCAGTTTCTTGTTGACATGTATTGGTCTTTTTAAAAATTGGAATTTTTCTATTGACTCAAAAACGTTACTAGCTATGTCATCATCTACCATGTATCTGAAGTTATTAGCAAAGAGTTTTAAATTAGTCTTACCCATCAACTGTTGAGACTGAAATTCTTTAGTAAATAAATACAGGCTATAAATATGAGTTGCAAAATTCGTGCGCATAGAGATTCCGTTTATTTGTCTGAAAATACTGTTACTAAATTGAATGGAGTTATCATTTATTTCAGGGGAACAGGATACAGGTTTTCGAAATCACTACAGTTAATTTCTTTATTTTCTAGGTTTCTAAGAGCAGTAATTACTGGAAGTTATTATTAAAGATCCAACAGAAATTGTGATCTTGGCTGAATTAAAGTAATAAAACCTGAATTAAAACTAATAGAACAATCTTCTTAAGCTTGAGAGAAAATAAGTTATTATTCGTTTTATAAGTTTTTCCATTAGCAATAAATCTGAATTTTAGGGGTATTTTATAGAATTTGGATAGAGCACAAAGGTTAAAAAAAATCTGTTGTAGTCAGGTAGATATGAATTTCAAGTTTGTGGTGAAAAGCTTTAAGTT
Source organism: Stegodyphus mimosarum (assembly GCA_000611955.2). NCBI lineage: Eukaryota > Metazoa > Arthropoda > Arachnida > Araneae > Eresidae > Stegodyphus > Stegodyphus mimosarum. Next base: position 459,689 of record KK113021.1, on the reverse strand, counting down.
CATTGGTAACAAAGACTTCCTTTGCAGTTGTTTTTTGGTATATACACTATCCGACATTGAAAATGCAGCACTAAGAAGGAGTGGCCAGAAAGCGATGAAACTCAATAAGCAGAGAAAGACAGCAACGAACAATAAGTGATCATTATTTCGAAATGATATGCGTAACGCACAGCTAGAATACAGTCGGCTCAGTAGGTTGTAGGACGAAGCAACACGTCTAGGTACAGTTTCAACTATGAATGGTGTCCTGAGAAATGGCTCTCGATTTCCTGTCAACAATTTTCCACAGTTCGTCTTCTGAACGCGGTAATGGCAAGGTCGGCAAATGGCATTTAATCACATCCCAAAGGTGTTCATTTGGCAAGAGATCAGAAGAGAACAGTGACCGGGAACGCATCTGTACACCTTGCATAGCACGTTGGTTGATGCGAGCAGTGTGTGGTCGGGCGATATCCTGCTCATAAAAGGCGCTGGGCAGTCCCTGAAGGTAAGGGAGTGTCACGGGCCACAGCATATTATCCAAGTATCAGTTGGGCCGTCATAGTGCCCTGGATATGAACTAGAGGTGATCTGGAATCGTATGCAGTTGTGCAACAAACCATGATGCCGCGCTGTTGCGCGGTGGTGCGTTCCACAATTGCTGCCGGATTGGGCCTGTCTCCAGATCAACGACTATCTAGAAACAGAAGCGTGACTCATATGGGAACACGACCTTGTACCATTACGTCGCTCGAGCCCTGCACCATTGCAGACGTTGCCGTCTGTGATGTGGGGTCAATGGCAGTTTTCTTAACGGATGCCACGAGTGCAGGCTAATAGCCACCAATCGACGGCAGATAGTTCTGGTCGATATGGAAACATCCAGGGTGTCTTGAACATGCTGCAGAATGGAAGTAGAAATTGCTTGCCAGTGTATACTGCTTGTCGGCGGATGCGTCGATCCACGCATGCTGACGTCACTCAGGCTGCACCGGCACCCCTCGAACTTGCCACATTTCCTTGTTCCAACCATCATCACCATAGCTGGTGCACTGTAGACGCGTCCAGGTGTGTGTCAGTTGAGATTTGCCGCATGGACCAACCTGCCCTTCTCAGTCCAATCACCCTGCTCCTCGTAAAATCGTCTCTATGCTGAAACTGCCTCCGTTGACGACAGCCTGGCATTCTCTGCTATTGTACGCGTCCCCTGAGACAAGAACAAATTTTCTACGATTTCCCTAGCAGAAATAACGGCACGAAAATTGAACTTTCTGCAGGTTCCTTCTCTTATATTTCCTTTAACGTGGAGAGCTGCGCATTTCACATCATTCGCATAACTCCGTGACGTGCGTCTACCTTGAAATTTGCATAATTTTCGAGCCACTCCTTGTCGGCGCTGCATTTTGAATGTTCGGTAGTGTAATCGGCTGATTAAGTTTTGCTTCAATTAGCTGGGTTTAAAACTGCTTTCAGATAATACTGAAGTTATTACTTGCTTTATCTATTTTGATGGTTGTAAATTTCTCTTTCAACTCCTGTATTTTATTCTTAATTGAATTCTAAATTAAATTGTCCGTAAATTTCAAATTTGTTAGTCTGTGCTTGATTTTGTTAACAACTGCTTCTTTCCATTCTAAGAAGTTATTAGTAGAAAAAATGAGTGTATACTCTGTTTTTAATAATACGTTTGTAAGGAATATGCCATTTACTAATTGTTACTTGTGGCTTAAAATAATTGTAACTTATAATGCTTAATAAGACTGTAAGCGACTTATCGTTACATCCTCAGAATTACTACAGAGACTTAAGAAGGATGTAAATGTCCCTTTATTTAAGAACTAAGTAAGATGAACAGAAAGCACACCTGGTGCTTATAAATCAGCCAGAATTTATGGCAAGAACTCAAAAATAGATCTTAAGCTTTTTAAGCAAAACTCAAAAACTGAATTTCCTTGGAGATAATCTAATAGTAAAAAATCTTTTTTCAAGAGAGGTAGAAGCGCTTTAAGCTGTTAATAAACGTTATTTAATTAACACGTTAAGTAAAAAATGGAAAAAATGAGCCTTTAAAGCTAACATCCAACGCCAACGCAACTATAACAATTAAAAATTATTAAGTATCGTCTTATCTGAAGCTGCCTCCTTAAAAATCTAAGCCTATTTTGCAAAATAAAAAAAAATCTAAGCTTATTCTGAAGACTTCATTTTCTGGGCACGGAGGATTTGTTATCAATACGTATAATTAAAATGAGTATTTTTCATACAGAATAGGGATAAAATTGCAATTTAGGCTCCTAAAAACAGCTCTCTATCAGTGGATGCTTTATTTTTTTCCTATAAATATTTTACTAAAAATGCTAAATATGAAAACTGAAAGTACATAACTAATGTTAAATAGTTCTAATTAAAAACTTCTTTCGGGTAGTGTTAAAACAAAATACCTTTTTCTCATTGCAAGTTTCTTCTGATGTTTTTCATAATGGAACATTTATACACCACGTGTTTTGCATTAATCATTTCCTTAATTATATGCTGAACGTAGGGATTGATGAAATGGAATTTTTCATTTTGTGTGACACTGGAAATGTAGATAAAGCAAAAAGTATTTATGTTTACTTTGTTGCATTTTTATCTCATAGCGTTATTCACAATGTTATTCACAAGCATTCAATAATTTTACGAATTTCTTATGGTTACTAAGTTTTTTTTGTGTACACGTTAGTTTTACTTAACAGTAAATAAACTTCGCATTTATAAACGAATCGCTTCATCTCGAAGATTATTCAGACTATTTTCAGCTATGATCCTAATGATGAATGTCAATTTTATGTGTTTTAGGAACAGTGTGGCAAAGAAATGAAAAACTGAAAATTGCATTCGTTAATTTTTGAAACGTAAACCTCACGAAATTACATTCTGAAAATTTTAAGTACACTTGTTTATCAATTTTGAAATAATTTAAGTTATTAAAATATTTCTCTAGTTAAAGGATATATATATATATGTACCTTTAATAGGCTACATTCACTTACCTTTAAGTTTTCACTTCTCATCAAAATGCATATTTCCAACTTCATATATGTAATTTGAAGCTGTAAAAATACAGTTCTAAATATAAATCATATTATCATATTGAAAAGAGCTTTACAGTGAAACACAACAGAATAAATACATTTAACTTTAGTTTTCTGCTGCATAGGAACACTAAATATCGAAGAGAAAAGGTGAAAGAAAGCGCAGTTTATTGGCAAAAATATTGCACTTGGCTAACTGAGCACAATACTTTGAAGGCTACCCCTCTTAGCAGTACATTCATTGTTCGTGGGTAATTTTATGAGAGTCTGCTTAAGATGAAGATACAACTAATTGTAATAAAACATTCTCTTTTGTTACTCATTTTGTTGAAAATCGACTGGTGTACTTTAATTAAAAGTCTTAAATTCCTGGTATTTAGAAAAGGAAAAATATTTAGCGGAAAGAAACCAAAATAAAGGTGACAAAGCGGAAGCATCGCAAAAACACAATTGAACAATAAGCCACATTTCATATATGATTCAAAATAACTTTCATGTTTGTTATTATGTTTTCCATATCACTTTTAGTTTTAAGTAACAAAACATCGTAGTCTATATTGTTAATTCATGCGCCCAGACGGTATAGTGGTTAGGGGAACCTACTGCGGTAACTAAAGGGCCCGGATTTTCGGAGAAGGCATGCATGTAAACTGTCTGTCCTTTCATAGGTGGTAAAAGTGATCGCCTCTTAGGTGCCTCAATAATGAAATGACCACCGTTTCAGGCCTTATTAATGGCGAAATCCTAAAAATGGCTAGTGCCCGCCGTAAAAAAGAAATGCTGTTAATTCTTTACTTTTAACAATTATTGGTTTCATAGAGCATATGTGTATGAAGGAGAGCTGTCAACCGTATCTAATCCACAGCGTGAAATTTAACAATACCGTACAACTAGCGTTATGATATGGAATAAATAACTGCTTATTTTTGACATTTATAGTATATTTCTTTGTTATCGCTGATAACGCTGCCGGAATTGGCCAGGATATCATATTTAACAGCGAATATCTTGAAACATTATTTTATGTATTGCTTGAGTTTCATTTCTTACTGACCTAATCATGCTTAAATATGTTGCTTCGCATTGCTTTATGACCCAGTCATGCTATTTTGCTTAGTTATTAGTACACCTTGACATCTAATGCAGATACCATATGAATGTTTACCTAAATTTCAAAATATCGTCTTAATTAAAGATAAAATAGAATAGTTAAAATTTTAAATTTCAACTGGTTTAAAGGAAAGCATTAAAAGGCAATTTAATTGGCTTAAGAGAAAACTTAGAGAATCAAACGTGATATAAATGAGTAAACACCAGTCGAAAAATGATAGGAAATATAAGCATAGGGCTGTAGAAGGACAAGTGACATGTAATTCACTTCGCAATTCAGTAAGTGTAGCAAATCAAGAAACTTTTGACGCCACAATATACGTTCAGCTGGATCAAATAAATTAAATTCTTGAGTTAAAGGATTTTTAGAAAGAGATAGATGGAAGGTCAGATTGCTGTATGAAATCAAAGAATTCTTAAAACATCTTGGGAAAGTCTAAGAAGATAGATAAAGCTTAAACATTGTGGGAAACGATTACTTTGGCAAAACATTTTTCCGATATCAAAATAAAGAGAGTTTAGGAGTCTTGTGGATACCATTCTAGCGCCTCCCAAGCTATAAACTGGTATAAACAGACTGCGCATTCTTCGAAGTAATCACTGCATCGTTCATTGTAACATTCCTGTGTCAATTACCGCGGAGTTCATTAAATGCAATATGTGCAATCAAAGTTTTCTGGGCTCATTAGCTGGGTCTTTAAGATGGCAGTTAGAACGCAGCAAATTAGGCCAGAAATTTTATCTCCGTAATGCAGAAATGCAGGATAAATAAATCAATAAAGTATGCTACTGAAATTAATCCAAATAATCCTGTCAAATAAATAATATCGGTAATTTTTAATTCAAAAGCTTTCTTACCTATACTTGAATCGAAAAATTAATTTTCTTTAAAAATAACAAAAACTATTTTCATTATTTTAGCACTTTTGTACTTTAATATTTTATTCTCTTGTTCTGTTTCAGCCTTCTGATTGCTATTATTATATTATAATGGCATTTTTGAATGCTAGAGATTATTATTATTTTAATTTTCGATCTTGTTCATCGTTATTTCGGGCTATATTATTAATCCGATAGTATGTGGGGAAATATCTGTTTATACTTTGATTTTCGATTAGTTTTTGCATTTTTTATAAATTATGTTTTTCTAATGTTATAAGGTATTTCTCCCGCCTTCTTCGCATGCCTTCGTGGTGTAGTGGTCTGCATGCTCGACGCGTAACCGAGAGGTCCCTGGTTCGATTCCCGGCGATGGCGTTGCTCAATTTTCATCTCATATGCTTCCGAAATAACCTAATGTCTCTACACTGGCGCCCGAACTAAAAAAAAAGGTGGTGGGTGATGATTCTCCGGCGAGTGGGTCCCCAAAACCCCAGTCGCCCTTTAAAAAGGGGAGTATGTAAGGTATTTCTCCCGCCTTCTTCGCATGCCTTCGTGGTGCAGTGGTCTGCATGCTCGACGCGTAACCGAGAGGTCCGAGGTTCGATTCCCGGCGAAGGCGTTGCTTCTTTTTCATCTCATCTGCATCCGAAATAACCTAATGTCTCTACACTGGGGCCCGAACTAAAAAAAAAAGGTGGTGGATGATGATTCTCCACCACCGGGATTTGGCGAGTGGGTCCCCAAAACCCCAGTCGCCCTTTAAAAGGGGAAGTATGTAAGGTATTTCTCCCGCCTTCTTCGCAAGCCTTCGTGGTGTAGTGGTCTGCATGCTCGACGCGTAACCGAGAGGTCCGTGGTTCGATTCCCGGCGAAGGCCCCTTGCTCATTTTTCATACCTGCTTCTAAATAACCTAATGTCTCTACAATGTTTTGAAGAAGGGGTGAAAGATGAATATCTTTTTAAATCTATAGTATTTTATTTTTGAGCTAATTTGGCCGTATCTTTAATTATTTTGCATAAATGTAAAGACATAAAGGCTTTTTTCAGCTTCAAATAAAATGCCAGCTATATTTAGCCGTTAATTTCAGCAAACATACACGGCGCATGCGGAGTGTTCACAAAAGTCGCTACCCGAGCTTTATTTTGCAAACGTTGGTCGTAGGCATATACTTCCAGTTTTTAAAAAAAAAAGTTTTAATTCAATTTTTCGTATTTTTAAATTTAAAAAAATCCTTTTGTATAAAATACAAAATTAACTTATTACACATTCATCCGGTATCTATACTTATGTTTAGGAAAATTTTGTACTGGTTATAAAAATAAAAAAATAAACAATTTGACCTCCGTTCGACACAAATTGATCGAGTTGATATTAAAATCTAGAATCATGTTTAGAAATCATACGCAAATTGAAGAGAGAAATATTTGTATTTGTAAACAATTAAAAATCAAATATTGCTTCGCAATTTTTTTTATGTTAAATGATTATCTGACAAGCATTTTATGCAGATTATTGTGAAAAATTATATTAATATACATATTTTTCTCAAAATGGAGATCTTATTCACAGAATTTTATAGAAATCGTGTTCTAAAACACACTGTCAGATTCCAGTATAAGCCCGTAGACAACTCGTAATATTATTTGCATTAATTAAAAATAAAAAATAGTGTACTTTAATGAATTTCTTGTACGATTATCAGATTATGATTCTAAAGAAATAAAACTTTATGAGAATATTAATAACGCATTTTTAGACTTTGAAGACTTACCAAATGCAATAAAATTATAAATTAAAAACACTAGTGAACCACAAAACAGTCTTATTTAATGACATTCACCTCGATTTGTTTTACTTTATTTACTAACCGACCCTTCAGGGCAAATTGAATACTACGACAAAAACTGCTCATTTTAAAATTAGGTATGTCTGTCAATTTTTGTCGAACGACAGCCAAACTTTTTGTGTTTGACTTTTCGTAACAATTATAAAATTTTCCTAAGTCTAGGGATTGGAGGAATGTAAAAAAATAGGTTTCGTAATATTTACTATTTGTTGAATTTTAAAATGCCAAAATATAAATCTTTGCGTCATTTAAAACATTTTTGTAATTGGAAATATATGTCTACGACCATCAGTTGAGAAAATAAAAGCCTGAGTAAAGACTTTCTAAGACACGAAATTTATTACAGGAATGTATTGATTATTTTTTTATCATCTTGTTCCTTCTAAACTTGTCTGTTAGTTTTTACTTAACATCTAATTTTATGTAGAGTTGATAGCAATATAATAAATGACATTTTAAAATTCCTTCTTCTCATAAGACAACAGTATGAAATGCTAGTTTTCTGTTATTTACTTGCATGTTTTTATTACTAATGCATCTGCATTTTTACCGTTTTTGGCAATGATATTAAGGTTCTGCTTCACTGACATTTTAAAGAGTCCTTTCGATAGCTCAGCGTACATTCTGTTAACTTTAATTGTTTTCTAATACGTTTTTTGCTACTGAAGATCTCAATCAGATCTGTGAGGTCAAGAGCTAGGCACCTAATTAGAACAGCAAAGCCAGTTTTGAGGCCCATAATACCCATAACTGCGGAGCTTGAGAGATCCCTTCTTACATAAATATTAACAAATATAGGCTCAATTTTTTCTTAAAATAGAATACTTTACTGAGTTTTTAAAAACTGCAATGAAATTGTAAAAACTCAAGTCTGGCAGCAAATAGATCGATCGCAATGTGAGAAAAATCTCGATATGTTTATTTGATTATGGCATACCACGTGATGGCTATCTGCCTGAGAGGAGGGGCACCTTCGTGGAGGCCATTCCCAGGAAAATTGGTTCGTCATCGAAAATCTATCGGTTCTAATGTCGAATCGAAAAGCCTTATCCGTTATCCTTCTCTGATAACACAGACAAGGATTGAAGAATGAAATTATGATTTTTGCGTTAGTCTTCAAGTTATCCACATGCATCAACTATTTTAAGTGCCTGATTTCTTAGATATTTACCCAATCACTGGCCAAATTTGGCATGCTGATTAAAAACAGTTCTTCCTAATTGCGAACGTCCGTTCGTTTGTTTGAATATGGCGAAGCTCAGAAGGGCTATCTTTGAAAGAGTTGCATTTACGATAAACATGGGGATTAGATTGGATTAGTTTATTTAAATTATGGTACAACAAAAGAGGGCTATCTACGGAGATGGATGTTTTTGTGGAGGACATTTTTAGGAGAAGTTGTCTCGTATTCATGTCACACATGGGAAAATCCCGAAATCTCCCATGCAACCAGCTCAATCATCGGAATCTGAACCTAGGTTGAACTGCTAGTGTTCAGCGATTTAACTCCTCGGTTGCTGGTGGGTGTCGTTAGGCGTATTGCGAATTTACGAAAACATCCGTGCAATCAGTCCGTTACCTGGGACTCGAATCCGATGCGACTACCATGTTCAGCGATTTTAAAGATTCGGTATAGGTGAAATTATGGTAAATGTTTTACTTAATTTTTGAGATGATAACTGCGTTTAATACATACTATATATATATATGTGTGTGTGTGTGTATACTTAACTTTCTTGATGTACAATTCCAAACTATATGTTAGCTTTGAAAGCTAAATCATTATTTAAAACTAAATTCCAGTAATATTATCCCTCGATTTTGTTTCTGAAGCTGTTTAAAACTTAATGTAGAAGTAAAATGCCATGAAACTTCTCCTGACGCCGTCCCATAGATTATTTACTTTGAAAACGGCAGTACTTTGGATAACGTTGTAGAGTCATTAGGTTATTTCGAAGCAAGAGAAATCGAAAAAATTAACAATGCCCTCGCCGGGACTCGAACCACGGACCTCTCGAATACGCGTCGAGAGTGCTGACCGCTACACCACGAAGGCATGCGAAGAATGCGGGAGAAATACCTTACACACTTCCCCTTTTAAAGGGCAATTGGGGGTTAGGGGCCCCACTTGCCAAATCAGGGGGATGGATAATCATCATCTACCACCTTTCAGTTCGGGTGCCACTGTAGAATGTTTAGGTATTTTTTGAAGCAGGAGAGATGAAAAGTGAGCAACGCCTTCGCCGGGACTCGAACCACGGACCTCTCGAATATGCGTCGAGGAGGCTTCCAATTACACCAAGAAAGGCATGCGAAGAAGGCAGGAGAAATACCTTATAAAGTAAATAAAGGTAGATTTTGGTAATTATAATAGCGTTTTCCATCCGCTCTCAAATCCGACCTAGATCATCAGCCATGTAGTATAGCGATCGACAAAATGGCTGATTTCGCTCTCAAACAAAATGCTTTATTTGCTATTAGGTCAAAGAGTTGCATTTCGGGCTTTTATTGCATAGTCAAAATTAATTTTTTAAAAAAAAGTAGTTAAGCAGGATGAACCCACGAGAGGTCGAGCAATAAAACCGCTGAATATTGGTAGTTCGATCTGCGTTCAAATCGCAACGGAAAGGCTGGCTGCAAGGAAATTTTCATGGTTTAACGAATCAGTTTTCCTTATAACGTCCTCCACGAAGGCAATCCTTTCCTTAGGCCAGAGAACTCTAGAACGCTTTGTTAGAATTCAATGTAAACCAGTTAATGACTAATTTAATGCGGTTTGTTTTCTTGCTTGTTTTACTGAATACAGTAGAACATACAAGGGTTCCCTTCAGCATCATGTAATTTACCACATAGGCTTGCTTCATGCTATAAAAGAGGTATTTTAAATATTTGCTACTTTTCTATACTGTTTATACTAGCATTTTAGACGCTGGTACCAATGAATCAGATTTCAGGGTTAAAATGGCATTAAAAGTAGTTCATTGTTTTGTTTTTTATAATTACTGCAATCGGTTGCGTTGATTTTGAACGGGACATTTCAGTTTATCTACTCATACCTTCCTCTTTCTTATCGTCATTAATTTTAAGAGACTCAGTTTAAATTAAATTATCTGCAAATCAAAAGCAAAAGTTTTAAATTTAGAAACATACTTAAACATCACTGATGATATTATAGGCGTCTGTCTCAAAGGGAATTAGCATACATCAATGGATCAGTTTTAGTAAGTAGCGGATGATTTTGAATTACTGTTACACGAAACTTAAGTAGTTTATTTAACTTTATTCTCGTTTGACAGGATATATCACTTTTACCTATTTTTAGATATGTTTTACTTAGAATAATTCAGAAAAGTGAATTCGAAGTAATTTCTTATGCATTTATTAATTTATTTACTTTTGCTAAAATATTCATTTATTACTTACTTTTTAATCAATTTATTAAAATCTATAATTATATTTTTATTTTGTTATTATTTAACAAATTTGAATTAAATTTTATACCCAGTTTATTAAAAGTTATTTCGTTGACATCTGACATGACTTTAATCGTCATTAGAAAATGAAGCATTATAGCTTTTAATTAAATCTCTTTTTTGAAAGAAATTTTGGCTTTAAATGTAGGCCACGGTCATTGTTAATGTATAACGAGAGAAAATATTCGCAATATCTAATCTATATCATCTATCTATATCTGTATCTATATCTATATCTATATATATATATATGTGTGTGTGTGTGTGTGTGCGCGCGCGCGCGCGTGTTTATGCATTTATCGATCGTGAATTTCTTGTCTTTGTAATAGTTTCTGTTTGCATAGCGTTTTTGTTGAACCTAGATTATGTTTGTGTATCAGCTAAATTCCCTACAGTAAATAAATCAAAAATATACATTCAGTTACAAAGTAAGAAAAGATAAGATGAATTTGTTAAAGACAAATCACGACAGGAAGGCAAATTAAATAAATTTTTAAAGAAAATGCTAGATAACAGCATGCTTGGGAATGTGATGATAAGGGAAATAAAGTGAATGGACATAGTGAAACTGAAATAAAACTCTTCCTAACTGTTTCTGGGGAAAATATTACATTAGATTTAAAGATCAAAAAAAAGGAATAAAAGATAGTATAGTAAAGGCTACAAATATAACGCAAGTTATTGAGGGAAAGCATTTAAGTAAGGATGCAAATATAGAGAAAAGAAATGAAATAGAAGATATGACTTCATGTTCAGTCGTATATGAAAAAAATTATGGTTTTCTTCTAGAACTTCCTGGAGTTAAACTCCAGGAGCTTGAAACTCAGAGAAGTTGATGGAAAAAGAAAAAAAATAATTCTTCTAAATACATTATGGAGTCAATGGATCTGAGGGCTTGTACAGAGACTGTAAACAATAATTTAAGAATACGTTAAGCTAAAGAATGTTTTTAGATATTTATGATAAGAGCTTGACATTTCCCATCGACAAATAAAAACAATGCTTTTCTAGTTTCATCATTGCTTTGTCGGCTTTCAAATGGTGAGAAGGTGAAGAATTATTGGTTTGCTGACTCGTGAAAAAGGGCGCTGTTTATTGTTATTGCTGTAAAAAGTTTAATTCGAGTTGCAGCTGTTTGTGACGCATGGGTACAGGGATTGGCAAGCAATATTTTAAGCTTTTCGGTAATTATGAATTGTTTTGAACCGCACAGATCATTTACGCAAATGGAAAAATCTCTAAGTGTCTCAAAACTCCAAACTAATGGATCAAGTTATACAAATTAAACCTGAGAAGGAAGAAAAGGTAGAGATTAGTCTTAGAGAGATTATTCTCTCTCATTATATTTCCAGCCGAAGGAAATCTTCGTTTAAGGGGAAATCAAAAGACGTTATGAAAGCCAATCAATAGGAATTTTCTAGGACAAGTTGAGTTTATTCTAAGTCAAATACAATGCCGTATGCAGTAAGGGTACATGTTTAATGAGCAGCGACACCTAGAAGTTTAATTACGTACCTTAACAAAGACATTAAAAATGAAATAATTATCATGATTTCTAATGAAATTATCTCTGGTGTGCAAAATAGTGTTTCAATAATTCGAGATTGCACACCAGGTGAAAATTACTAAGAAGACATGAGTGTGATTTTAAGAGCTGGAAATGGGTTTCTAGGCCAGTTACCACGGATGAAACTTTATTTATTTATTCATTTTTATGAAAATGAAGATACCATAGGAAAGTGTCACAATGAATTATTTTTGCATGTGTTAGCTTCTCTTAAGAAACCTCACGCAGACTGTTGTGACCAGTCATGTGATAATGGAAGTAGTGCAAAGGGGGGGATAAAACAAATGCTGGTATTTAAGAGCTTTTTGCATACTTTCGTCTGCTCATGGCATTTCAATTTAAAAAAAAGGCTGGTTCTTCGTAAACAGGCATTTATCTGGAAAGGCCGAACTCGCGGGTCATTTGGCCATCTCATCCCCAACAACGTTTCCAGGCGGAGGCGACTGATTTTACAGCTATAAAAAGAGGAAGCTCCCTTTCAATTTTTTATGGAAAACAAACCAAGACACGGATAAGATTATCTTCCATCCTTTTACCAACCACCAGGCTCTCTAAAAGAGTTTAATCTCAATACTATTTTAAGTAGCTCCTTCTGTCAAAGACATTGCACGCCTACAAACATTCATACTTCCTCAGGATTCGAACCCGGGCCCAAGTCTATGACAACCGGCTTGTCTACCATTGTTATTTATGAGTTGACAGTGTACAGAATTGACAAATAAATTCAGACATCAATAAAACAAGTAATCAGAAGCAAATTTATATGTAGGTGTTCAAATGAAATAAAAGTAATTAAATTTGCTTTGTGTTAAATTTGTGATAACCAAGTTAGTAGCTCAGTAAAAATATAAGGGTGTTAAAATTGCTCATAGAACAAACTTCTTTGGTTTTACAATAATTAAATTTATTATTGGAAAGCTACTT
>KK113021.1:432692-446809 GCA_000611955.2 Stegodyphus mimosarum | reverse complement strand
ATAGGTGACGGGTCTTATAAAAAAATACTATTGACATACCTGCAAAACTGCACTGGGAGGTAGCCACCCTAATCAATCCTTTTATAATTTTAAATTTCAACCTATAAATTTCAATACAAATTCTTTACTGATTACAGACACTATTCTTAAAAAACGTTCAAGCCTCTGAAACAGTTATTTCTAAAGGACTTAAGATTGAAAGAAAAATAAATTTATCAAATCAGAAGATACCGAATCGAAAAATAAAATTCCAATTTTCAATTAATCAATCTTTTCTTTAAAGAAATTGATTCACAATTCCACATAAATTCCAAAACTAGGACTTTATCCCGTTTACACTATTTTTATAATTACTTGTCCAATTACAGTTTAATGAAACATCTTTTTTCAAAAAATGTACTTTCTCCATTTTCTCCTAAATTACAGAACTGTAACATTAATCGATTACAAACGAGTTGATAATTACTTTTCCAACCACAAATTAATAAAACATTTTACTTGTACAGACGTGACCCTTCCCTGATGGTGACTTCTACTAGGCACAAAAGATCTACATTGAATGAGCATGGACCGGAGCATGACAGCACATGGTCTGAAACAGAGAAAAGAATTTTCTTATAGTTAATTAGCAGCTGGAGACTCGTTTTCATCCGTAGGTGCCGTCAAATCGCCTCCTTGATCATTCTCTTTTTCGTCAGCTTTTAATCTCAGAAAAACCAAAGGTTCTCCATCTCCTGCATCGGTTTCTCAGCTTCGAATGCTCTTCTCTAGAAAATGATCCACCTCCTACAATTTCTAGCAAATTCCAAGGTGTCGTCGTCCTCTCCAATAGAAAGTGAGTGTATCAGCAAGGGTGATACAATGAGTGATCTGCAAGCATAATACCTCTCCAGTGAGCTATCAGGAAGGGCGACTAAAAGGGGTGTTTCATCCTTGTCGAGTTTCGCTTCCTATTTTATTTTTTTACCTTTGAAAAGGTCAACAAGCGGCTCCGCTCATATCTGTAGTCTTACCGAAACCACGTTTTCAAAGCTGAAATTAATAGAAAAATTATTTATGACCTTCATTGAAGGAAAGCAATTAACAGTTTTTCTATAATAAGAAATGAAGGCAGATTGTACTTTCATTGGATTGTAACAAGCTAATCAAAACGTTTATTGCTCTCAAAGCAAGAAATGTGAAAACTTAAGAAAAAAAGCTAGGTAAGTGGGAAAGAAAACTAAAACGCAACTTGACTTTATGTAACAAAATTGTGTGGACACATGGCAAATTTTGTGAAATGGCTTAAAAGCTAATTTTTAAATGTTTGTAAAATAATATTATAAAATCAAGAAAGGAATAAAAGCATTTTGCTGTAAAATGTAATATGTTATGGGAAGCTCAGTTTTTCAAATGTTTTAAAATTCTGCATGTTGAAATTGTTAACTGCATGTTGTTTTAAATTCTGCATGTTGAAATTCTGCATTTTGAATTATTGAAAATATGCTAGATTCTACATATTTCTTTTAATGAAAATTGTATGCAATTTCATTAATATTATAGAAGTACTACATTGCCTTATTTTAATATATTTGCATTCTATGTGACAATGAAAAACTTCATTATTTTGCTAGCTTTTAATATACAAAAAATATTATTTAAATACCTGTAATTTTTGCTTTAGATATAAAATGAATAGTAAATAAATTATGTAAAAGTCGGACCTTTGCCCTAAAATGTATAATTTAGAAGAAGATTTTTAGACGGCCCAATTGCGCATCTTGCGGAGGGCTCAGTTTTGATGGAGATCAACCAGGGGAAAATAGTTCACGTTCTCGGAGCAGTTTTCTAAGTTTTATTCATGTAAACCATGAAATAAAATTCTCCACATACGGTACAAGAAAATAATCTAATATAGCGCCGAACTTCACTACAGACTTCCTCGTTAGCATGGTCTTATTCTCTATGATCTCCTCCTCTATGCTTCCATTTATCATGATGCTTCATGATACAGTTCCTCAGTATCTTATTTGTCCCTTTTTATGCATTCTACCGATATATGCCAAACTATTTTCACTCGTACTAATTGGCGCCAAACTTTCAATCACATTGAGTATTCTCTCGTTTAATGAAAAGTAAATTGCTTGATTCCTGATTTGTCTTAATTATGTAGACATGAGACCATTGAAAACTGGCGGTATGTCCGGCTTTAATGTATTCTATTGATCATATTGAAACCAGCGTATTCGACATAATTTCAAACTTTCCTTATTGCTCTGAAGCGCTACCCACAGCATGGTTACATTTACGCGCTATTTCTAAACTGCCTGGTGACATGAATTTTTCTATGACCATATTCCATCTTCTAAATAAATCCTGCTAAGTTAAAGAGACGTGATAAATATAATATGTAACTACATTCGTTTCAGGTCAAGAATTTTCTCGAGCAAAGTTCAGTTACTGCGTTTCCTTCTCCTTTTAATTCGTTATAGTGGCACCGAGTGATCACTGTGCTCATGATTCGAAAATTTTTATGTGCATGAGCCTTTTAACCAAATGCTTACATTTATGCAAATTTACAATTTTGTCTGACATTGTGGTTTAACTATCAGAAACAGAATTCTTCCTTAAGTATTTGCTGTGCATTACTGAAGGTAAGTGTTTGTTTATATATTCAAGACAGCTTTGTTTTGCAAATGTAATCGTCATTCAAGCCAAACGAAAAGGATACATATTTTGTTATATATAAAGCATATTGTAGGAATTTGAGATTAGTATTAAGACACTCTATTGTTCAATAACGCTGCTCAAAATATAACTTTTTTATCTTTATTTTACGCTATCCTTATTAAGCGAATTCTGTTTCAAAATATGATTCTAATATTTTTAAGTTTACAATGCAGAATATGTTCTAGAATTCGTCTGACTTAAATATATATTCTATTCCCGGTCGTGCTGCGGGGTAAATGAAATATTTTTATTAAACATACTTATGTCAAAAATAAATAAACATACCCTCATGGCATTTCTGTGACATTTTTGCTCGTAAAATGCAATTTTCTTTGAATTGTTATGCTACTACTGGACTGTTCTTTAGACTTCAGAAGCAGTTACTGTGTTACATTGTTGTGACCTCTGGAATGCGCGCCCAGCATGTTGACCACTACACCACGAAGGAATGCGAAGAAGGCGGGAGAAATACCTTATATATTTATTGAAAAGAATACGCGTATAAATGGGCAGTACTATTCAGAGCAGCGTATTAAGAAGTCAACCATATCACATTGGTATTGTTATCATTATTGAAAGATAAGGTTAAAGGTAGTACTGACTTACGAGGTTTGCAATGAAAATAATTCCTAGCTACCGTAAAGTTTACTGTCCATTGCCCCAAGCTTAACTGCCTGAATTTGCTTAAAACGTGATTTTACAATTATTTTAGTTAAAATTCGTGTAATTTGCAGCAAATATGTTATTTTGCTAGCACGTATATTATTACATCTCTTCTTACTACGGAGAAAAATTCCTTGTAGAAATCTTTGATATACTTTAGTATGAATTAATGTGTATAATAATTTATATATTAGTCACGTAGCAATAGGTTCTTTTTAATCAAAACTATTATGGTATGCCTGCGGTAAGTCTGTATTCTTGTCAAATGATGATTTTTAACTACAGAGTTTATAGAAAACCATTTCCTCTTTACAAAAATTATTTTAATATGTACCTATATTTTATGTGTGCATCATATTATGATTTCATTAATTGTTTCAGTTCTAAATAAACAAACGCGCACGGTAAATAAACAGCTTCGCTCTCCTTTTCTATAAGATCAAAGCATGGTAGTGAGCTACAGTCTTTTAATTATTCTGTTCTGAAAACAAATGCCATGAAAATAATAAATATAAAACGTCACCATTCATTATTTTTCTCAAAGCAAAGAGAGCGTAATCTTTTCTTTCTTCTTGAATTCTCGTTGAATTCAGGAGTAATTCAGGGATTTCTTCCCAAAATGTTCGATATCGTGTGAACGACCCTAGTTAAAATTTCACTCACTTCCAAAACGTTAAGCACGAAGATGTAAAATGCAAAAAAATCAACAAATACTACTTTGATTGACACAAAATTCGGCAGGAAAGTAGCATATATATTTAAGCATAAAACAAAATCAATAATTATATACAGAAATGAAAACAATATTAAATTTTTGTAAGTTGTCAGATAGTGACATGGGAGACTTAAACAGAATTATGTATAAAGTGAAAATAAAGAGCATAAAAGGAAAAAAAGGACATTAATAGGGTATGTGATCCCCCCCATCATCTGTATACAAAGTTTATACCTTGCGACCATGTTTTCAATTAGGTGGTCAACCACCGCAGAATTAAGCAATCGCCATTCTTCTTGTAGAGCAGTTTCCAGCTCAATAAGAGTGGCTGAAGGTGGGAAACGTGAAGATACAGCACGGCCGAGAGCATCCCAAAGATTTTTAATGGGATTAATGTCGGGTGAATGCCATAGATGTCACATGTGGGGAGGTCGCTCTGCGATTCCGCTTGGCTACAATAGCAGTATATCGATCTTCCGCGGGGATTGTAACTCTTGGGCGCTCGGCTACGGGTCTTCAGACAACTGTCTGTGTGGTTTGGAGTTGTTTCCATAAACGTGAAATTACAGAATGATGAACGCCGAAGAAAAGAGTAACATCTGAGATCGACTGTTCTGCCTCAATGCGCCCCACAGCACACCAGCGCTCAGAAACTTCCATTCGTCTTCTGGAAGTCATAGAAACACGTATGTCTTGAAAACAAACTGTACGAAAGTTTCAAACACCTTCTATCAGCACTTACAATCAACTTCTGTAACTCTTCATAAAGCTGGCTTCTTATAAGACTGCCTTTTTTGCATATTTCTTGACATGAACGCGCGACTGGCGGTTATCTAACATATTTGCCATATTTCCATCTACCTTTGCAGTGAATTGCATCTTCTTCAATTCTGATTGGCTTCCGGAAATTAGCATTTTCCTCTGTGTGCTTAACTTTTGGAAGTGAGTGTACTTTGGACTAAAAGGCTACCATTGGGCTAAAAAACCGTGTGGTGCGGGAAGAATGAAAAATCAGCTTTACTGCCACTGGGATTTGAAGCACGGATCTTCTAGTTGCTAGTTGAATGTG
This sequence comes from Stegodyphus mimosarum, assembly GCA_000611955.2. Classification (NCBI taxonomy): domain Eukaryota; kingdom Metazoa; phylum Arthropoda; class Arachnida; order Araneae; family Eresidae; genus Stegodyphus; species Stegodyphus mimosarum. The sequence goes on along the minus strand of KK113021.1, from coordinate 441,653 downwards.
CTAACCACTAACACCGCTGAAGAAAGAAAGCACAGAAAAGTGTGTTAATACCTGACCTTTATATTTTACTTTTACATGTGAATCGTAAATTTTATGTCGTCTGTATTTCAAAGTGAAAAGATACATTTTTGAAACGATGATGTTTCATAGCTGACTTGAAATGCAAAAGCGAGTTTTTGCTTTCAAAAGACCTTAACTTCAAAAATAAGAACCATGTTACTCATTTATAAAATTAACGTACAAAATAAGTTTCGTTATATTCCTAACACGGAGCTTCTATAAAAGAGAAAAGGTTGATCTTAAAAGTTACAAAAATAACTTCCAAAACTTTGGCTCAAAAAGCATATTTTTGCAAATTTCACAATACATTAGTATTATTATGCGTGTGTTCGTATATTATATTTTACTCGGGTGCACTGTTTCACACCTCGGCAGCATATTTATAATTAATTAGCAAACAATAGTTTCTTCCTAGGTTCGGTAGCTAGTTTCTCTTAAGAAATCCTCCACGCTGGTATTTCTTCCTATAGGCAGATAGTCCTCGCTTTCTTTGCCATAATCCAAATAATCAAATCTCAGATTCAGTGGTTTAAGGGGAAACTAGCTTAGTGCATTCACTTTTCCTCGTGTTCAAGTAAATGCGATTCAGTTGTCCAAGAACGGTATTTTGGCTTGGGTAAAACCCTCATCTATATGGAAATAATTGTTAATCTACTTCTATACTTTTTCCTAGTATTAGGTATCCTAGTATTATTTCCTATTATTAATTTCCTAGTATTCCTTTATTAATTAAGTACTATTCCCAGTATTTTTAAATGTGTACAAAAATTACAGTGGACGTTCAGAGTAAGTATTATAACATTTAAAATTACAATTTTTTAAAGTTTTTGGTAATACAACCTTAAAGAAAAAAGAAAAAAATACTTATAATAGTTAAATTTCTTTCAAAATGTTTAATATCACTACTCAGCCATATTCTTCCACAAATTTCTAAATCTTCTTTTAACAAATTCTTAGCTTTTTAAGATGACGCTCGCTTTTTAATAACTTCTCCACTAAATTATTTTTTATGACTTCACATTACATAAATTAACGGTAGTAAAGGCTTTTTATGCTGTTTGACTAAAACGCTTAGCTAAAATTTAAGAAATAATGAAAAGCGCTTTCTTTTCCCAATTATATTAAAAGGGCTTACGAAAGAAACAATTTTACGTGAAAAGTATTTTGAGAGGAATAAAATTGCTTCCCAAATAGGGAAATGTTTCAAAACATAATTTGAATTGATAGCAAAATCAGTAAATGAAAGTATTTGTTTCCGAAGCTCAGAAATGTGTCATTAAAACAGTATTTTACGCAACAAGAACTTTATTTCCTTTCAAATATCTTATTATTTAGTATCAGATATTTACTTCCATTTGAAATTTTTTAATCTCATTTCTTCTCTTCTACTTAATGGACAAAAAATATGTAAGTGTTAAACTGTATTCGCTGATTTTTTTTTAGTATCAATATTGAATCAACGAAACTTTGAAGAAGTTAAGGATGTTAAGTTGCCAGAATGCTATGGCATAACAATAAACGTAATTTATCGTGCTCTGAAATCCAGAAGGGTTTGAAAAGTGTTCAAGGGAAAACAATGTTCATTTGTGCTGAATACGTAAAAGTGAAAAAAATGCTATTTCCGTCCGCAGGCATTCTGACATAAGATGTCAGTATGGGATATGGCCACCATAGAGGTGGCCATATCCCATACTTCAGTGTTATACAATATGCAAGATTCCACACATCGTGCCATGCTTTATACAATATTATCCAGTAGCTGTTAGAGTAATTTATCCCATTCCTTTATCAGTGCATAGATGAGGATGTCCTTGTTTATTGGAGGGCACTGTCGACCAGCAAGACTCCTCTCCAAAGTGCCCCAAATATTTTCAATGGGATTCAGATCTACAGAACGTGCTGGCCATACGAGACGTTGAATATCCTCCCTCTCTAGACACTACTAGACAGCGACTGTTCGATGGCATGTTGCTTTTTCCTCCATCAAAATAAATTATCACCTTCAGCACAATATGCAGAACATGCGAACATGAGGCAATAGAACATCATTAATGTATCGTTGGCCAGTCATAGTCCCAAATACATTTAACTATGTTATTAAAAATATTCTTTTTTCCGTTCACGGAACTATCTACGTCAAGCTGCTGTTTGATAAGCAGTACACGTGAAATACAGTGATTTCCGAATTCTTTGTTTTTGCATGTAATATCATTGATTTCTTGGCAAAACATATATTTAATTCACAAAAAATAAATGATTTAATAAAGAAAAATCACCAATTTTAAAAACTGGAAATAATTGCTTTCAAAATAGTTGTTATAAATTACTAAGCTTCATATTTTTAGTTAAACCGAATTCCGGTTAAACGGTTAAGTTCGATTATTTCTAGTTTTTTTTATTATTATTTCACTGTTGATAAGGAAATAAAAAGAATTATTCGATTGTGTTACGCTAGAAAAATAAAAATTCACGCAAAACAAATTCAGTAACGGCATTTTTTGCTCAACGATAACCGTCAAATAAATTGTTTTCTCATTTTACTTCTCTTAATGGAACTCATAACTGCAACTAAAGAGAGACTAAACTTGCTAAAATAATGCATATGATTAAGCAACTAAAAGTGAATGCTTTTGAATGTTTCAGTTTGTAAACAAATTTTGCACAGATATCATTTATAGGCTTATAGTGTTTGCATGTTTCATCTAAAATATTACTTATTGTATAATTAAAAATTCAGCAATGAACTCTTTAAGGTTAAAAGAATACTGAAGCAGTCTTTATTAATTCAGCAATTTGCTTAATTTGCAATTTGCTTGCCCTAGTCTTTGGACATGAGTTACAAAAAACCGTAATGACCTAATTACTTTCCTAATTATCAATTAAGTCTTGTAGCAGCCAACTTAAGCTTACCTAAAGCTCGTGACTAAACATCTGCTGCTTCTGCATGCCGGAAATTCATTATTTCTAGCATACAAATGTATCAATTTTGAAGTACTTTCCAAAGAAACAAAGTTTAATTAAAGAACTATTTATCTCTGTCTTTTAATTAGTTTTAACTCCAGACACAGCACTTAATTCAATAAAATAGGTCTAAATAAAATCATAAGTTCGACAAATTTTAAATAAACGTATCTTATTTATTCTGTTTTACTATATCGATATTTTATTTATAATAATAAGGAGTAAATCTTATTATTATAATATAAGTAAATAAATCTTATTTATTCTCTTTTACAAATTTTAAATAAATGAAATAATTTCCAAATATGCAGTTTGTCGACACAAAAAATTTCGCATAGTAATTTTTATTAACAACAGAAATCTGACTGACCACTAACAGACTCACGTACCTTGAATCTAATTTTTACCACTCTATCAATGCATTTTAAAACTAAATCAACCGTTTATTCTTTCTCAGAAGTTTACTTGTAAGTTTCCACATCTCACTGGAATCAGCGGCAACAAAAAAAAGGGAGGGGGCAAAAAGATCTCTTTATACAGTTACAGATTGCTTATTGTTAAAGCTGTAGAGACATTAGGTTTATTTCGAAGCAGGAGTCATGAAAAATATGCAAGGCCTTCGCCGGGAATCGAACCACGGACCTCTGACATACCGGCTCAGTGTGCTGACCACTACACCACGAAGGCACGCTAAGAATGTGGGAGATATATCTTATATACTCCCCTTTTTAAAGGGCGACTAGGGTTTTAGGGGACCTAGTCGCTAAATCCTGGGTGTGGAGAGTCATCATCCACAACCCTTTTAGTTCGGGCGGTACTGTAGAGACATTAGGTTTATTTCGAAGCAGGAGTCATGAAAAATATGCAAGGCCTTCGCCGGGAATCGAACCACGGACCTCTGAAATACCGGCTCAGTGTGCTGACCACTACACCACGAAGGCACGCTAAGAATGTGGGAGATATACCTTATAAAGCTAGATAATCATCTGTCAATTGCGCAACTTTTTAAGATGTTTTATTTCATACTTCATTTATATACTTCAGGAGTTAGTGATAGAAAAGCAACAGACGGGTAGGAAAGAAGGCCAAAATGGTTTATGGTTTTTAAAATGAGAATATCATGTAAAATATAGTATTTAATTTTTAAAAAATTCTTTAAATTGTAAATGTGATGTGTACTTCAAGTAACTGTGCATTTTGTTCAATGATGCACTTAACATACAAGAAACTTTAGAATGATAAATTGCAGACAGATGTAAAGATAGTTGATTCGGCCACATAACTGAAATTTTATGAGGAAATGTAGATTCAGTTTTCTCGCATTTTTTCCCTTCGACGGCCATATATAGATAGAGGTAGCTCACATCATACATAAGAGTTTTTTCTAAAAAACTCATGTAGATATATTCGTAAACGACTCTGATATTTAACAAAAAATTTAATGAATCATTTTATGACCGAAATGTTTTACTTAAGCGTCATAAATCTGTTATCTTAAAACTTGCCTCTAAATTTGGAAAATATATTCTCAGTAAGAGAAGACTCTTGTTTTCCAGTTGAATATTAAAATCATCCAATTAGAAAAACAGAAGAATCATCACATCAACAGAAATAAAATAAATCATGGCTAGACAAAAGATTTGAGAGCGTCATTAGCTGCAAAACTTAATTATAAAGTAATATTTCTGCGATGACGAAAAGCAATAAAACAATTGCATCATCCTTTCGGAATAAAAATTCGAATGCAAGGATCCCTAGTATTTATCGGCTGAGTTTTGGATGCTGAGAAATATTATTATTTGATAATATCTACGAAGATTTTAAACATTAAGCATTAATCGATGACGGAGTTTTTGACAAAAAAAGACATGCCACCAGAGCCGGGGCTAGGGATTTTGCGGCCCGGTGCGATTTCTGTGGGTCTTAAGCTCAACTGCCCAGTGCCTCCCTAAATTCTAAAAGTTTTGCCGCCCCTAAATTCTGCTGCCCAGTGCTTTCCCTAAATTATAAATACTATTTTGTTGTTCGGCTCTTTCTTAAATTTTAAAGATTTTGCCGCCTAGTGTATCTGTACTGGTTTCACTCTCTTTGCACCGGCCCTGCATACAACCAGCAAATACTTAGCAATGTATGGTTTCAGTCTATAGAGATACTGAATCAATACATCACATAAAGATAACCTTTGTGAAAGCCACAATGTAAACGTGACCACAAAAAAAGTGTGCGAAAAGCTCGAAAGTTGAAGTTAGGTTACTCTGACTACGCCAAAATACGCGAGGGATATCTGCCTAAAGAGAGGGATACTTTACGGGAAGGATTATCTGGAAGTAGGCTCGTATTCACTTTACATTTGTGGCAAGCCATGAAAAACACCCATGCAGCCACTCTTCTCTTGGGTTCCAAGCCTGTTCAAACTATCAGCATTCAGCGGTCTTAACCACTCGGACCACTGGTGGCTCTCATTGTGAAAAATAAATATGTGAGAATTTCTCAAATTGCGAAAAAATTGAAATTGCCAGTAGAAGAAGGCCAAACCACTGGCCAAATGGATATCACGAATACGAATGCCAAAAATGAAAACATTTCGGGTTCTTATTCTTTGTTATTTCAGATAAAAGCCGTTCAAGATCATATTTGCTTGTCTAAGGACAGTCGATGAGACGTGAATTAATGTGGAGTCTAAACTAGGCAGCATGTTATTAACACACATTGAATCTCTCCGTCTTCACTATTTCAGAATATAAAAGAATTCTTAGAAGATTTTGGCCGTCATTTTTGTTATGAAGAGCAGCGATAACAGTTATCCATTATGTCAGCTTCTTAACCTAACTCTGGAAAGCCATAAAGGCATCATGGCAAATTCAGCAAGAAAATGCTTCTTTTTCGTAACAACGCACTATATTCAAAGCTCAGGTTTCTTGGATCTCTATTCAGCAATGCAGATTTCAACTTCCCCACTCACTCGCCATACTCATCAGACCAGGATTTTTTTTACTGTTTTTGCTTCAAAACCAGTAGCAGAATTCGCGTTGTCCGTGTTACATCGACGATTATAACGTGAAAGTTATCATTCAGGTATTATTTAGGGGTCGTAACAAAACATTCGTTTTTGATGGAATTCGACAGCTAAGTGCTTTGAAGTCAATAGAAATTACATAGAAAACTATAAGTATGTTAAGACATTTAATCTTAACAAGTGTATTAAAACTTACCTAACTCCTCTTACATGCGATGTAATAAGTTTAAAATATTTCGCCATCACTAATCATTAACTTTTCTGCAATATTTGTCAGGACTGAGTGTTCTGTGCATGTTCTGTGCAAACATTTTGAAGTAACTCCTTCTAAACTACAGTCCTGCTCTGGAACAGGGAGCTGAAAAAATTGGCTTTGTTCTGGTGTAGATACTGTGCTGGAGAATAACTGCACGTGAAAGGGATTTAAAATCCTCTTTTTATTAAATCACTATTATTTACACACTTCCCAACTCGGGAGGGATACAGAAAGTAAAAGACCACACTTGCGCCGAACTTAACAATCAAATAAATTTAACACTAAAACTAAAATAGAAATCTAATTAAACTTTGCTCACAGAGCAATTCGCGGAGTTTGGCCTCTAACTAAAAGGGTGCGTAGCAAGATATACTAATACTAGCGCACTTCAATTTATTTCAATATGCAATCACGTAGTAAGCACTATGGCTTGTAATTTTAACTGCTAGCTGGTCAGGCGAACGTCGAACAGAATGACCGTGATCTGAGACTAAAGCTCTCTCACACTAAGAGGTTTCTACCTCTGGTTTAAATAGTACTTGGCTGTACTTCAAAATTAGCATAAGCTGAGAACGCGCGCTTCTTCTGACGGGAAGTTGAAACAGAGAAGAGATAGAAAGATTTAAATTAAAATAAAACTTGGTTAGTTTAACTAAAACCTTACATACTTCCCGTCAGAATTGCGGTAGTTAAACTACTGTGGTCCAAACGGACCATGTTGAAATTCGAAATTCTAAACAAATAGTCAAAGTTTAACTGTTCTAAACTTAGGCCAACTCTTACAAGGCAATATCTGTTTGTGAAAACTTTTTTTACAGAAGAAAGTTTCTTGAACAACAGTCTTCAACATTTTTCTTGCATCAGTCTTACTCCTTTCAGCAAAATCTGGAAGGAAAATAATTTTAGTACAACATAATAACAGAAAATTTCTAGGTACAATTCCTTATTTTTACCTGTGTAAATTCGCACACGCACATTATCATTCAAGCACAATTAAATTCTTCCCCCAATGCTCTCTCACCGGTGTTGGATGCAAAGCAAACCGCCATTGCGGGTTTTCTGTGTTCGGGGTGTTCAAATCTTCCACCTACGATCGACTAACATTAGTTAGAACTTGACATACGAGACTTCAAAAAACGCCCTATAACCAGCTAAACCTGAGGTTCTCACTAGCTTTATGTCTAACACTTTAAGTGTATTTGGCGGAGAGCCTTTTTAACACTTGCATTCTAAAATTACTCAAACTTTTAACTTTTCATGCGTACAATTCGCCGTTTGCACATACAATTCACATTCATATTGCACTTAACGTGCATTGCTAGCATAATATTATTTGTTACCTTTTATAACACTTTAACAATTTCATAGCAGTCATGAAATACAAATGTAGGTTAAATTTCTAAGCTTACAGCAAGTGCTTCCTATTCCTTTCTCGAGGTATTTTCTTGAAATATTACATTACACTGAAATAATAGTCCATAGACTAAATCGTGTTGTTCAATTTTCCGATTTTTCATTCTAGACATTTTATAAGTCTTTCGACAAAGCGTCATACAAAATCATTTAGTTAACATTTTTCTTTTCAGCAATTCATTGCTTTTACAAAATTAATCTATTTATAATGCTTAAGAATCTACTTTTCAAACATTAAGTAATTTTAAGTCTTTGCAGAATTACAATTTTATAAACAAAAACATTTTTCTTTCAAGATGAGAACTTATCGCCCACTTGGCGTAAAACTCAACCTCGCTTGAGGTAAAATCGACTCTGCAATTTGCAGTACACTCGAAAAATAACTAAACTTTTGAATAAGAAATTCTACTTATCTTGTTGTGGTCATCCATCCTTTTCTTGGCCCAATCCTTGAAGGTTCAGTATGTTGCAGCTTGGTTCAGTCTCCTTGACTTTGGTTGTTGGTCTTTGGAAGCTTGCTCATCTCTTTTCCTTTTGCCATTCCGTCGTTGTATCCTCGCGTATTTGCTCCTAGCAGGAGGTTGTTCTGCTGGGCGTTTGGTGGACTGGGCCCCTTGGGCCTTTGTTCGTTGCTGCTCCTGGTTCCTGCTGTATTCGGGACGTTGATTCTCAGGCTGCAATCGTCGCTGCTTGCTTCTCAGGCACCTGTCCGATGATTCCGCAGTTCTTTTGGATACATTGGGCTTTCCTTGCCCATTCTGCTTTCGTCTCTTGGTTTGCTCGTAGGTCCGTTCGTAGATCTGCTCACCTGCATCGTGAGACTTTCTTTTGAATCCACATTTTTGGTTCCTACTACTACTTTGCTGAGGGGGAGCTTTCTTTTTCTGGCTTTTCGATGCCGTTGTGGCTGGTTCCTGCTGCTTTCGCTGAAGTACATCTTCCTGGCTAATCGATTGCCTCGGATCCTGAAAAAAATCTTTAAATACAGCCATTTTGCTGCTTTTATAGAACGGTTTAATTTGGTCCACATTCGCTGTCATTCTGTGTCCATCATTTCTTTTTAATATAACCACTGCCTTTGTAACTTTCTCGATTATGAAAGGGCCTTCAAAATGCGAAAAGAATTTCCCCACCTTTTCTTCTGGGGCATTTGACAAGTTATGTTTTATTTTCAGAACTTCATCTCCCACATTGTACTAGACCCCTCTTCTTTTTTCGTCATAATATAATTTTGTTTTCTCTGGGCCATTTCTAT
>KK113021.1:412684-427368 GCA_000611955.2 Stegodyphus mimosarum | reverse complement strand
CTTCAAATGGTTTTACAATGCAATCACGTAGTAAGCACTATGGCTTATAAATTTAAACTGCTAGCTGGTCAGACGAACGTTGAGCCGAGTGGCCGTGATCTGAGACTAAGCTCTCTCACACTAAGAGGTTTCTACCTCTGGTTTAAATAGTACTTCGCTGTACTTCAAATTAGCATAAGCTTAAAACACGCTTCTTCGGACGGGAAGTTGAAACAGAGAGGAGATAGAAAGATTTAAATTAAAATAAAAGTTGGTTAGTTTAACTAAAACCTTACATATTTAAGTTGTCAGCTTCATAAGAGCCATTGTTATTTTAGGGATACAAATTCCAAAAATCCTTACACATTAAGTAAATAATTATAATCCTGAATATAGAAAGGTAATAAAAATGTAATAATATTGTAATTTTTGCCAAACGTGCTGTTTTCGGAAAACATTGACTTGCGAAATACTATCTGGGTTTCTTATATTCACACCTATAAGCATCATTAAACATTTAACATTTCTTCAAGAGTTTAATAATTTCTTTACTTTGATACCATCTAGACTTGCGGCACTAGCTAGACTCTAACATGAATGATTTGTCGCCAAACAAGTCAAGAGATTTCCAAAAAGTATTAGCTAAGTATCTAATGCTGTAAGTGCAAAAAATACATAATAAAAATTTTACCTTCATGCCTTGAAGGTAAAATTTTGATTTACCACTCTGCAATATTTAATCGTACTTCGTGCCATAGTATTTAGTAATGTTTTATTCTGAATGTATTTTCTTTTCATTTTTCATATAAATTAGCAAAAATATGCATTTGATGTAATCAGAAATATATTTACAGCAATGCCGTTTCAACGCAGATCAGCCAGCCCAAGGCCCTGCTCGATGGATACTGATGAGCGAATTGCAATCAAGAAAATTTTCCGACGAGAACGGAGAATTTCTAATGGATCTTACTATGAGTAATGCCCTCACTGTGTATGAAGTGGATCTGAGGATGAGCCATTTACCATTTGGACCCCATCACAAACTCAGCAATGCCGAAACCGCTTATTTTGCATTTGGAGGGTTCGAGTGGAACATTGGCATCCACCCTCAAGGTAATTTCTTCAGTGCAACAATCTATGGATAGGACATAATGCATAATTTTCTTTTAAATTTGAATTCCTTTTTGTTTTATTGCACTTTTTTATTCCCCCTTTTTTCTTAACGCTCCTAAATATAAGTTTATTCATGCAGTCCAAAACCTTAGCAGAAAAATAAGTGGGAAAACTTTTAAAAAGGAAAACGAAATTGCTCTTCAATCAGCGTGCATCAATATACAGGATACTTTCAAATATTTCATTTCGATTTGGAGTCCTATAATTTTAAAGTTATGGATTACGTATGTTGTTGATGTTCATGCAGCAAAAGATTTTTTTTAGTTCTGCTTGTGAACTTTCTCGTCATACATCGTGTAGCAGATATGACTGATCAAAATTACCTGTACAACCGTTAGGGGTTTAACATGGCTTAGTAGAGCTATAGACCATCCAGGTCCACAAACCGCAGAACAGCCACCATACTGCTTTAAAATAACTCAAAAAAAGATTAACTGCAGCAGATTTAAACTTCTTCTCTAAAGACTGGTGAGATCTACCAGTCTTTAGAGAAGAAGTTTTAACAGCCACTCGGACAAATAACACTTCATTACAAACTTTATAATATAAAATAAAACACATGCTACTTACATGTACAAAACACGTGTTAATTACATGCACAAAAGAATAAATTAACAATGTAAATATGACCATTTTAATTTTAAATAAAACAGACAGAATATCCTGAACTCATTCAATACAATTCCATTTCGTTTACAGACACATATTTTATGAAATTTGACAAACTTAATTTAGACACTGCATTTTTAAATAAATCACTTAAGGAATTAAATTTAACAATATTAGGGATAAATTTTGTACAATAGCTTTCATGGCGGAACAGCTAAATAACATGTGCTCTAAATTAGTATTTCTTATACCCCAAGGACAAGTGCAATTTTTTATCGAGAACCTTTCATAAGAAGATGGAAAATGTCCATGATGAGTCAAGGCTTGATTAAGATACTTATCGCTCACACACCTTCTGTCACCATTGAAATTAAATTGTGGTAAACCTTTTTTTTAATCAGGGTCATTGCACCTGCCTGCCAAGAAGACACACTTCTTTTTTTCAGCAAGAATTTCAGACAATCCAAAGAGGTTTTTAAATCAAAATATATAACTTGACTTTCAGTGGCAGACATTTCTAGTCTATAGGCTAGCTCATTACCGATAGTGCCGATATGGCTCTTCGTCCAAAAGAGTTTAACATCTCTAAAAGAGAAAAGAAGGATGAGCATGTCCTTTACCTGCTTTAATTAGATAATTACTAGGATGAAAGTCCGTAACTGAAATACTAGCACTCTGACAAACACTGTAGATATCTACAGGATCTAAACCACGTGAACCACATGCATACAGAATCGTTCTCTTAATAGCTCTGTTATATAAACTCTTAAGTACTTTACCTTGGAGATTCATTTTATTGAGTATGTTAAGAATGTCAATACACTCGATCTTTATTTGACCTACGTGCGATATAAAAGGGAGTTTTTTGTCAATCGTTAAGTCCCAGATATTTAATTGTCTCAAAAATCTTGATTGATTGATCATACAATTTACACTTAGGATATATTGATCTAGTATTACTTTTTGCAGTACCCAAAAGAAAAGTTTTCTTTGGATCGAACTTAAGCTTAACTTGCAAAAACCACTTCTTCTTCCACTCTTGAGTGGCACAACTTAATGTGCTATATATAGCATGAAGGCCACTTGCCATGGCCAATAAAACAAAATCGTCAATATAAGTTTTGTATACCAATATTTTATGGTAGTGTAACATTAAATGCTATATTCGCTATGATATTCCATATAAGTGGACCAGATATTGATCCTTCCGGACAACCCCTAACCCTCCTCCCGGATGATTTCTATGATACCACTTGTTTCCGTCATATAAAGAGACTTTTCTATCATTCAAAAAATCACATATCAGTAAAGAGATATTTCTGGGATATTTCATGTATTTTAATTATTTTAATAGAATCGGCCACCAAACGTTATTGAAAGCGCTCTTGATCTAAAGATAAAATTTCAGTATGTTTACCTTCCCTTCTATTTCGAAGGGTTTCAGAAATTAAATTGTTTATAGCCTGGCTGGTGCGTTTACCCGGATAAAACCATATTGATTCTTGTTTGAAAGATTATTCGATAATAAATAATATTGTAATCTTTGTGTCATAAACTCATCCAGCACCTTTCGCTAAGAAGACAATAAACAAATCAGACGAAAAGAGGAAGGATCCTCTTTATCCTTTCTTTCTTTATTAAATAAAACTAAAACAGCTTTTTTCCAACATTCCGAGAAAATCCTCCTTTGAAGACATTCATTCAAAATATCTACAGAAAACTTTTTATTACATTCAAAAATTTCTTGAATAATCTCCATAGAGAGGCCATCCTTGCCAGGAGCTTTGTCATTATTCAACTTTTTAAGAGTAAACTCTACTTCATCGAAAGTCATAATAATTTATTGTATCTGGAGGTATTCTACAGTCTAGTCTAATCTGATGATGAATTGATAAATCATCCTGTGTATTGTCACAAGGAAAATGATATTGTAGGAGATAATTTATAAGGTATTTCTCCCGCCTTCTTGGCATGTCTTCGTGGTGTAGTGATCAGCACGCTCGACGCGTATTCGAGAGGTCCGTGGTTCGAGTCCTGGCGAGAGCATTGCTCATTTTCATTTCTCCTGCTTCGAAATGGCCTAATGTCTACAGTGGCAACCGAACTAAAAAGGCGGCGGATGATGATTCTCCACTACCAGGATTTGGGGATTGGGTCCACTAATCTCCAGTCGCCTTTTAAAATAGGAAGTATACAAGGTATTTCTCCCGCCTTCTTCGCATGCCTTCGTGGTTTAGTGGTCAGCACGCTCGGCGCGTATTCGAGAGGTCGGTGGCTGGAGTCCCGGCGAGAGCATTGCTCATATTATTCCTGCATCTAAATACCTAATGTATCTACAAATTTACACTCTCTTTTATATTTTTAGCGTAGGATCCATTTTGATGTTTCAAAGAGGCGATCTGTAAGGCTAGTTTATATGTATTAGCAATGATATGATAAGGAGTAGCAGAAGGTTGATTAATATTTAATGTATCACATAGGTGTTCCCATGTGCGTTCCTTGCTCATGTTAATCTCTCGTTTATATTCAGCCAATTTCTTTTTATACTGCATCTTTAACATATTCCTCTCTTTTTGATTATGAATACATTTCTGTAATTTTCTTCTATAGAGTCGAGCTTGGCTCCGTAATGCAGCCAATTTTTCAGACCACCAATTTTCTTGTTTCCGGAAAGCAATATTTTGTTTTACATAATTCTTCCTTTTATTTTCCTGACACATATTCACTATTAAATTTGTGAGATCTTTAATATAAAGATTTAAATCAGACATATTTCGCATATTTTTTTCGGAAACTTGCCTAATAAAGCTATGCAATTCTGAGCGGAAATCTAGCTAATTCAAATTCCCAATGTAAACTCGTTCACCAGTCTTCTCTCTAGAAGAGTTATGTAAAAGATCAATATCAATATAGCGATGATCACTACATGAGATATCAGTCGAAACAGACTAATTCAGAACAAATGAAGATTTCACAATTGTCAGATCTAACGAACTTTCGTTCTGGCACCAGAAAAAGGAGCCAGGCTATTAGGACTATTATATACATTCAGTTATTCATCAAACAAAATTCAATAATGGCCTTGCCTCTGGAGTCTGACGAGTACTCATAAGGTCCCCACAAGGGATTCTTGGCATTAAAATCTCCACAGGTAATTATTTCAGTGTCTTCATTCAAGTCAAGAAAGTTATTGATGCCATGGAAATAATCGTCCAAGTCGTCACTTGGAAACAATACATTAAGGTAAGAACGGTGTTTTTATTATAAATTGTCATCTTAATTGCCACAATATTCGAAGAGGGATACAAAAGCATTGCTAGAGTTTTGTCGAACAAAACAATTCCTGCTTGAAGATAACTTTTATCATCATTGAAAATCCGAAATTTTATCGGGATTCCCGAGCTTTAATATCCATAACATAAAGTTCTTTTAGCAGAGCTATTTTATAATCTCTTTCAATAGCTTTAAATTATAACTGATTTGTTGCAACTTTAGCGTGATGTAAATTTATTTGAACGATTCTTAAATTCTCATGACTTCTACTAGCCATAATTCGTGCAACTAATTAAGAGATCCATTTGTCGCTTATTACAATGGAAATTTTTATCTAAACTGGAATGATCAAAGCTAAGCTTCAGCTTGTATTTATCGTTAGTTTCTTGAGAGTTGCTTTGCACTTCCAATGCTTATGTCCAGTTTCACCACATCTTGCGCCTATTTGTGATTTTGGCATTTGTTTGAAAGTGCCCATACTTCGAGCACTCAAAACATTGTGTTACTTTCAAGAATTCTTTTATCCTAAGGCCTTATGTTAAGTTTACCATCCTTCATTAAGACCCTATATTAAGGCCCTATGTTTCTTTCCATCTAGACTGGCAACCAAGTGTACTTTATTATTTCAACTTTTCATCAAAAATTTTAATTCAAAGCACCATCTTCAAAAACCCTATTTTGGCTTTGATCATTGTCCTAAGGTCTTCTTGAGATAGGTCAGAATCTACGTCATAGATAACAAATAATATTTGGATCTTTTTTAACAGTACGTTGTATCACCATCTCATTTTTAAACAGTTCATTTGATTTAACCTCTTTGTACAAAGCTTCTAAATCCGAGGATTTAGAACATTCTATTAAGACTCTTCCTTTATTGATCTTCCTTATTCCTTTCACTCCAATATGTAATTGGGTAATTCTTTTATATTCAGCCAATTTCTTTTTATACTGAATCTTTAACATGTTCCTCTCTATTTGATTATGAATACATTTCTGTAATTTTCTTCTATAGAATCGAGCTTGGCTCCGTAATGCAGCTAATTTTTCAGACCACCAATTTGCTTGTGGTAGTGGTACAAGAGTCGAAGTGAGAAAACATTTTTAACATACCAACAGGGGTACCCCGTATGAACATCACAATTTCTTTTCCAGCTTTTTGAAGTCGACCATTACACAGAAGGCCCTACCGAGGGCGGGTGAAGACAAAAATTGTCAGCCATATTTAATCTAGAAGATAAAAGAAAAAAAACAAGTTAGTAATCGACTCAATTTGGAGCCATTCGCCCTTTTCTATCTCGGCTCCCTTCCTTCCTGTGTCGACGACAATCGGTGGTTTTCTCTCGGTCAGGTTCGCCATCATTCCAAATATCGCAGACAGAGTACTCGAGACGGAGCTACTCCTTTTTCATCTGGCGCAAAACTTCAGAGTCTCTCTCTCTCTCCTCGTAGATCGCTGCAGACCCTTTTTCTTCTCCTCGCCAGCCCCTCGTTTGGCGATCCGAGACGGTCCAAATCCAGCCAAGTGCATGGCAACCCTAGGAGCGGAATCAAAACTGAAAGGTGAAGGCAAGGGGGTCAGTTAGACAGAAGTTGGCAAATAATCGCTGATACCAATAGTTACCAGCGACCCACCAGGGTCATCAACCTGAAATAGCAGAAGCTAGCCTCGTTCAGGGTCCCATTTTAACATGGTGAACGCCTGTCAGAATGCGAATTACCCAGACCCCTCAACCTTGGCGTGGCGTAGCTGCATACAAAACAAGCTAATTTAGCAGGGTGCAGATTTCGCACTTGGCGAAAGATATTTTCCAGACCACTGTCTGGAGAATTCTACTCCAAGTAAACGTCAAAACAAAGTCGTAAATCTTGATTCCCAAACGCAACGTAAAAGTTTTTTAGAAAAGAATGAAGAATTTGTTTTTAACTAGCAAATTAATAAAAGACCGAAGAAAATTTCTTCAATTGAAATACAATAATTACATAGAAAAAAATTTATGTTTTCTACAACACCAAAAACGACGTTACCACCAGAGTCAGAAAATATGGACTCCAGCTTTACCAGAAAGAGGGGTACGTTAACAAAACCAAATTAAACTTTAAACACCAACTTGTGTAAGGCAAATAACTTTAAAAGTTTTTTTTATTGATCTTAATGGTCAACTTAACCAGGAATTAAATATTAAGCAAACAAGTTAAGATTAAGTATTAACTAAACAAAAAAATGGTTAACCAAACTACCTTAAGGAAAAAAGAGAAAAAAATAATTACTCAAGCAACTTAAATTTAGAGTTAACCAAAACTGTCAAAATTTTAAATGACAACAATTACTTTTCAACAAGGCAAAAAAAAATTAAGATCAACTACAAAATAAAAACAAATTAATAACTTTTAAGTCTGATAACAGAATTAAGATAAATCATTACAATTAAGAGATTTTAATTCAGCAACAGAAGTATAGCTAAGTAGGTATTCCGTAACACAAGTACACTGGTGTAGTTATTATACACTCGTGCTCGACAAATAAGCATCAAACATTAAAAGCAAAGGTACGAATAAAAAAAGGAAAATTTAAACATGCAATTTACATACGAGGTAGAGGTTGCATCGCCGAATTCAAATAGGCAACCAAAATTAGCATAAAACGTAATCCCGTAGTCACACTACAAAGGGCATTCCGGACCTAAGCTTCAGTTCCCAAGCAGCGATAATTCCGTGTAATCCGAGATAGCCAAAACGGAAAGTATGAGCCGAAGACACTATTTGCACGATGAAATGCGTTGGAGGGCTGTCGAGATGTTCCTAGATGGTGCGAGACAATCCGTTGTTGCGAGAGAGTTGAATGTGCATTATAGTAACATCAATACGCTGTGAAGTCGTTACCAAAAGGATCAAAACCCCTGTAGAACAAGTGAGTCTGAACGCCAGGGGATTACTACAACGACAGACGATCTCTTCCTGCTGCCGTCTGCAAGACGCCGTAGATCACTAATACCGCAACAGCTGGTGTCGATCTCTCTGCTGCTGCATTACGGCCTATACCCCGCCAAATTGAGTCAGGTCGACTGCAAGAACGTAGACTGTACGTCCGATGACTTTTAGCTTTTGTTCCTTTGCCCCCATCGCGTGTCAGACAGCGGTTGAATTGGGCTCGTAACAATGGCGGTTGGACATCAAGCAGTGGGGCAACATACTCTTTACGGGTGAATCTCAGTTTAACATCCAGAACGATTTCTGAAGGTCAATGATATGAAGGGTGCCATGGACACGATATCGGGCGCCAAGCATTGTCGAAAGAGACCATTGCAGAGGAGGAGGTTTGCTTATATGGCTGAGATAACAACGAATGGCGGCACCGACATCTTCTGATTCCTGGTTGTTCCTTCACAGCGTTCCGATATCGCGACGAAATTCTACTGCCTCTTATGCGTCCTTTTATCACAGCAATGGGTACCGAAGCCATATCTATGAACGATAATGCTTGCTTGCATAGAGCTCAAATGGTGCGGAGTTATCTCGAGAGGAAAACCTTTCGATATTTGCTGTGACCTGCTAGACCGCCAGACCCGAATCCCGGAGAACATGCGGAGGGCATGTTTGCATGTTAAGACGACGGATAGCAGGTCGCAGTGGAGTCACCCTCCACGAGCTCCAAAATGCATTGCTACAGGAATGGGCGCTTGCAACAACAAGCGATCAAAGACACTATTGCCAGCTTGTCTTGCCGTTGTCAAGCATGCATTTCAACTAGAGAGCATCATACCCGTTATTAACGTAGTGTTTCCATTGCACATTCTTCCGTCTTTCGTGAGGGTGATTGTCGTAGTGCATATGTTTTCGTATGCCTTTGCTTTATTGTTTGCTATGTGGTTTAGTAATGCCACACCAACCTGTCGGATCAATTTCACACATATTCATTAACTAGTTTTTGTTTTATTCCGTGTTTTTCCCGTATTAAATTTGCCTTTGTTGCTTATTTCTTCAGCAAACGTGTACATACATAAGGAAAGATTCAGTCATAATTTCATTTTATTTTTTAGCCTCCTTAACTCTTTTTAATTAAAATACTTTCACCAAAACTAGCTAATTTATATTTTTTCAAGAAAAGCTTTTATAAATTTCAGTAAGAGAATAAAACTGAAGTAAATTAACAACCAAAGTAAGGCTATACTAGTTTTTCTAGAAAGAAATAAGGTATTTAATCATTAACTAAAAGGAAATCTAAAACGACTCTTTCTCTTCTTCCTGAGTGCAAATACTGAAGATACACCAATTTTCGCTTTATTAAATTTTAGCACGAGGGAAATTTTAAAGCATTATAGTTATATTTATGTTTGTTCATTTTTGCATCTACTTACTTGTTTAATAACTGTGTGAAATGAGTAAAGAGAAAATTAAATTTTTAGTGCTGTTATTTACCTTATATTGCAGTATTAAGAACTGGCAGTAAAAACTTGTTTCGTGACTGGATTGCAATTTTATTAAGACGATTCCTTTTTGTATGACAATTACAAGACAGTATGACTACCTTCTCGTAAAAACTGCTGATACAGAAAGTTAAATAAATTCAAAGATTAAAATCTTTGTGTTCAATTTGAGGACAGAAGCTTTTCGAAGCAATGCATTCCGAAATCACCTGCTGTTATTCCCTTGAGATAACAAGGAAATAAGATAAGCAGTATCATGGTCGAAAGTCATCACTTAAGCATTCATTCTTTTACCTATAGCAGATGACATGGAAGTTTCTCTTCAAAACGGTTATAGATTATGAAATTCAAGTGCTCTACTTCTTTCAGTTTTGTGTTGCAATATTCACCACCGAAAACGTTTCATATGTATTTTTGATTTTAAAACAGAATTCTATTAGATAAAAGGAGTAAGAAGTCAGTTTTATTGCTCTATAGATTGCAAGTTGTTTTGTGACTGGTAATTTTTAAATGTTTGTAATTTTTGTACCGAAATTCCCAAAAATCTCAATGTTAAGTATCGTTCCAGGACAGAAGAAAAATATTGAAAGATAATTTGCGTCATGTTAACTTCATCTCTTTAAGCTAATGATGGATATCATTTAAGTCATTTTCTTTCATTCATCGAATGATTTCTACACATTACTACCTTCGTTTTTAATGCATTGATTTACACGAGGTTTTTGCAAGTCCTCGTCAAGATATGGAACTCAAAACTAAATTTATTTATTTAAAATGAGGTAAATGGTAAACGTTATTTCATACCATTTCAAAAAGAATGAATATGGGTAAACAAATGAATTAAACATGAATAAACAAATTAAACGAATACTATTTTTGGATGTTGCTTTCAACACTGCATTTCCTCGAATTTTATTTTAAAAAAGACCACGAATCTTGATTATTTTTAAAACAGAAAACTGAGCACATTCTTATCTATTTTATAAATTATAAATCGAAATGGATTAAATTTGCTTTCGTTTGTGTTTTGGATTCTTCGATGGGTAAGAACTTCTTTCTTCAACGTACTATTTGAACGGAATGTATTATAATCCAAAGGAGAAGGATTGTTTATGCCTTAGTCATACAGTTCTCGTACAAAGTTTGAGTAGAAAGGATTGAAACTTCCCGCAAACGGTTTTATGAAACGCTGGATACTGACTTTGGAGCGCTGTTATAATCTATTCCTTTGCGAGAGAAGTGGATTAGGACGATAACAGTGTGGTAGACGTTCCTAGTATTTACAGAAAAGTTTTTGGAACTGCTACTCTCAGTTTTGTTAAATATGAAGTAAATTTTCGTTTAGTCTTGAACTTACTAGGACCAAGCTGGATATAAACAATTTACGTATACTTCATATTCTAATCTGCGGTTTTGTAAAATTAAATTTAATTTCAGTCCGGTTGAAAAAAAAAATTACCAATAACAGTTGAGATCCAGCTGAATGGTAATCAAATAGGTGTGACTTTGAGGCTAAACGCGAAAACTTAACGTACAACACCAATAAAGAAAAAAAAAACCCTTGAAGTTGGAAATAAAAATGTTTCGCTTTTTTTCTTTTCTGCTCCAAATACAAACACTTGATTTTAAACTGCCAAATTCGATAATTCTGAGCTTTGCTGATACTTTCAACAAAAGTCAATTAGGAAGAACAACTACTAGTTTTATCCTCGTTACAAATTTAGCAAAAGTGCTGAGTTTAATTTCCTAATTATGTTTCCCAGGTAACTTAAAGCTTCTCTTAAAAGGAAATACCAAATTAAAAACGTCCCTCTTAAGCTATTTGCATTCCCACTGACAACTAGCAGTTTTTATTTATTTCATCCTTGAACATTTAAAGTCAAACGTATAGGGTATCTTTCAATGCTGAGTGAAAGCTTCTTTCAAACCTCAAGAAGGAAGAAAAATTATACATAATCAATACGAAACTATGTAAGTGGTACTGAAAATGATTTGCATCTTTTTAATTACATAAATAAGCTAATAATATTAGAAGATATGTGTATCTTTACTAACTCAAACATAAAAATGAGCTCCAAATCATTTAAACGTTTTGAAAGAAAAATATCTATGCCGAGTTCAATACAATTTGCTTCTAACTGATAAATAAGGATAAATAAATGCTTCTTAAACAATATTTATAAAATTTTTTATTCATGCTCGAGACCAGAAAGAGATAAGATCTTACCTTCAGATTTAAATAATAAAATAAATTATTTCCACTTTCATTCCTATGAAATGCTATGAAATTCTCAATTTTGTTCTAATCGCCCACCTTAAATTTGGAGCTGTTTTCTCTTAATCGACAAACAAATATATATGCAAATATAAATTTATGAAAGTAATGACCATCAGTTTTTTATTAATTTATTACCTTCATTTAACATGAATAGTAGGCTACTTAATAAACATCAATTTAGGTGCATGTAAATGTGTATGTTTGGATATGGATATGCTTAACTTAATGCGCAAAAAATGAAATTTGAGTCACTGGCGTATTCATGGTAATCCAACTATTAAATATTTTAATTGCGTCATTCTGAAGCTTTGGCTATCCTAAGCTTTCGATTTGAAGACGTCCTTTCTTTCTTTTTTTATCGAGAATTTTGTTATCGAGAGGCCAATACCTTGTCACTTTTTATTTAAAACTTGTCCGCATTTCTGAAACCAATACATACATACATATATATATATATATATAAAAAATATGAAATATGACATAGTTTATATCAAACAGATGTACTTTATATCTTTATATCTTCCAGATTTATCAATAAATAACAAAAAGCAAGCCATAAGCTCAGTATATATATGACAGTAATCTCACAGTACATGAAAAATACCATTTCTTTATGCGTGTATATATACACAGAAAATAAAACGGATTTTCGTTCCAATTCTCACAACTTTCGGTATATTTTATTCTTACGGGAGAATTTATGAACTCAATTACCTAGAAACAACATTGTGGTCTCGTTTTCATTTTGAAAAAGGATATTTGTGTGAACTTGTAAAAATAAAATATGTGAATTTTTAATGAAACTTAAAAACCTCATGATATAGGAATTTTTTTAAAGATTTTATTACTGCATATTACTAACGCCGCTTTAAACAACACGTGAACAATTGTTTTCAGAATCTATGCATTTTTTCTAGAAAGTTGTGTGAGTAAATATCTAGTCCTTATAATAAATTTCTCAACAAATAATGTTACAACAATTTATGTATACTTCATATTCTGTTCTGTGGTTTTGTAAAATTTAATTTAGTTTGAGTTCGGTTGAAGGAGAAAAATTACCAGTAATAGTTGAGATCCAATTAATGGTAATCAAATAGGTATGAATATGACGCTAAACGCGAGAACATGACGTACAACACCAACAAATAACAATAAAGTTCGATCTTGCATAATGAAATATAAAATTTGAAAATATCTGTTCTTGTTTGTTTTTGATCAATTTATTATATAAATATGATTAAATGAATTAGTCCTGGCAAGTACAGAAATTTTGATTTCCTATCAGTAATATAAATTGGCGATATTTTCAGAGTATGTTTGAAGTGTGAAATATTAAGGTAGCTTCTCAAACGGAATTGTTATTCCTGATTTGACGAAAATCAGTTTTCACTAATTCGATTCTAGGTTTACTAAAGAATTGTTTCGTAGTCTAAATCATTTTTGCATATCAGAATTTTAACCAGATAACATTTTAAGTTTCTGCAATTGTTATTTTTTATTTGTTCCGCAAAAGTAATGCTATTTCGCATATTATAATTTCCAACTTTTAAGTTTACCTCCGTTATTTTTAAAACTTTTTAAGCATTATAATAATATTTTGCCTCAAATATTTCATTCGTTTAAATCACAGCCTTACTTTCTCCAAAATTCGAAAGTTATTTATTTCAGCTGTTTTTTGTGGAAATGCATTGTTAGTGTCACAAAGTGGAATCTGAGCTTATGCACTACTCAGTTTTTAGTTTTGAATTCAATTTTTGAACAATTTAGTCCTTCCATATCTGATTTAATTACATTAGCTTGAGAGTTTGGATTATTATAATATTTTGTTTCGCCTTCAGTGACAGATAACGGAACTAAAATACTTAATGAATCTTATTTGGGACATATGAGACAATTTGGTAACTAAATAACTTCAACACGTTTGTAAGACATTTAATAAATTGTAAAAGCTGTTCTGTCTCATTTGAGATGCATAACAGGAAAAAAATATAAGCGGTCAATCGGTACGCTAAATTGAAACATTCAGTAACAAATCTTCCGCTGAGGCATATTTACATTTCAATGATTAATTTATAGTATACTAACCCAAGTTTATCAACATGCAACATAATAGAAACAGTTATATATAGAATATAATAATGGTATTACATATACAGCAGTAGTAAATATATACATTACAGCCAGATTTATCATAATAAAAATAGAATATGCAGTGATATATTACCATAGAAAGTAGCTACCCTTACATTATTAAATAATGCTAAGTTTGTCAATCTACAGTAAGTTCTAAGAATTTAGAAGTAACAGTTAATAAAAATTACTATCCTTTAATTTTAGTTTCAAAATGGTATTCTAAATTTTTAACCTGCTGCAATAAATACCGATAGTCTGCAATATAGAAGGCAATGGCATAACGGTATATAATACGTTTTAACGATCTTTAGTAGATAATCCTGATTTATAGATAATATTCTAAAAATTACCAGGTACAAAATACTTAACAATGAGTACAATAAGTAGTTAATATAATTATCTTAACAAACATTCATATACATTCAGTATCTACCATTAAATCTTGCGAATGTATCCAAAATTCCGTAATCTTTTTACAACCTTAAATTCATTTTGCGTCTTTATAAAAGAGATATATGATGGTTCTCTCAAAACTTTCTTAAAATATGTCATCTTGAAGCATTCAATAAAGACTCAGCCCTAAATACGCTGCTGGCCACCGCAAATGTTATACCCTTAAGGAAGCATGCAAATAACATGAAATTTACAACACGCATTAGCGGAGGTGAGATATCCAAATGATTAGAATTTCAGCGCAGACCCACACCACGCGCGCCTGTGGCGCCACTTCAAAGCACTATTTAAGGCTTGAAGTTTTCAATGATTTCAAGTTCGGCAATTGTCTTTTTCTTGTGGTTTTTTCAAAAAAAAAAAAA
>KK113021.1:378280-412601 GCA_000611955.2 Stegodyphus mimosarum | reverse complement strand
AAAAAAAAAAAAAACGATCAATTATGCCTCGTAGTAAACAGCGATCATCGTTTGGTCAAGTATCCGAGTTCGACAGAGGAAGGATAGTGGCCTACCGAGAGTGTGGATTATCTTTCAGGGAAATAGGTCGTCGTGTTGGACGAAAACAAACAACTGCAATGCGGATATGTGACCATTGGATGCAGGAGGTTACGACGGACCGACGTGTTCGATTGCATCCACCTCAGTGTACCACTTCACGTGATGACAGAAACATTGTGCGCATGGCAGTGACGGATCGCTCAGTCACATCACGAACCATAGCACAGCACATTCAGTCTATGACTCATCATCCAGTGTCTGCGCGCACCATTCGACGCCGTTTACAACAGAGTGGTCTGTCCGCAATACGTCCATTACTTCGTCTACCCTTGACGCAGAACCACAGGCGTCTCTGCCGCCAATGTTGCGACGAAAGAAGGATGTGGAAGGAAGAATGGAATGAAATTGTATTTACTGACGAGTCACGCTTCTGTCTGCAACACCACAATGGTCGGATTCGAGTCTGGAGACACCGTGGAGAGAGGATGCTGAACAGCTGCGATATGCACCGCCACACTGGTCCTGCACCGGGTATTATGGTATGAGGCGGTATTGGAGATCACTCTCGCACTCCTCTAGTACGCATTGCCGGTACTTTAAACAGCCATCGCTACATCTCTGAGATATTGGAGCCAGTTGTCATTCCTTACCTTCAGGGCTTGCCCACAGCCATATTTCAACAGAATAATGCGCGACCACACGTGGCACGCATTGTCCATGGGTTCTTCGTCAATCGCCAGATTGAATGGCTTCCTTGGCCGGCTCGCGCTCCGGATCTTTCGCCGATAGAAAACACGTGGTCCAGGGTTGCAGAACGATTGACCCAGATTACCTCCCAAGCTGCCACACCAGATCAATTTTGGCAACGTGTGGAAGCTGCTTGGTCTGCTGTACCCCAAGAACACGTCCAAAGTCTCTTTGAATCAATGCCGAGGCGTGTGCCAGCGGTGATCTCCAACAATGGCGGCTTCTCTGGCTACTGATTCTGGAAGGAACCGCACTTCGCAGAAGTCTTAAATTTAATTATTTGATACTTTGTCAATCTGTTATCTACTAAATATATTTTGTTGTGATATCTCTTGTCTTTCTTGGTATTGCAATTTGGGTGGCCAGCAGTGTACAATGCTTTAATTAACTTTGTGAAGCTGTTAAACGATCAATTTAAAATTATCCAGTGTAATAAAATGTTATTACGAAACCAGCAACTTCTGCATCTATATTAATAGAATAAGAAATGATTTTTCAAACGATCTGTAGTTTATCCGAGAAATCCCTATCCGCTTACCTTCTCTGTTGATGATATAGTAAAGTCATAGCAAAGAATGCTAAAACAAAACTATGGGTAGAAGGAAAGAGATGTCTCTATAGAAGTTCCTAAAGGAAACTGGTTACTATTCATGCTATCCATTGGAAACCATAGACATTCATGTTACCCATAGGAAAACCCCTTGCAATACAATAATGTGGAATCTAATGACAACATGATGTGCATGCAAACTATTCAACGGCAACCAAACCCGGAACAAAGAATCAATGTCCTGTATTCTGATCTGTTCGGCCATTGGTGGTCTATTTAAATAATAAAAAAGAATTACGTTTCTTCAAATATAACACCTGCTGTTAGATTTGAGAGTGTTTGGATTATTGTAACTACTACAGCTACTAGTTCCGTGGTGCCACTAATTTTCCTTACACAAGTTCTAATTATTAGATGGCACCAATTTTCTTTACACGAGTTATCGGGATGAAAATCATATTTCCAGGTTCATGCAGACAAGAACACAATAAAATTTAACTTTTAAAAACCTCTAATTTGTCTCTACTTGAGAATTAACGTAAAAATACAGATAACAGGCTATTTGACTGCGCTAAAATTCACACTTAGGTTTTACTTTAAGAGAAATTACAATTCTAATTTTAATGTGCTAAGCTATCAACCGTAGCTTATCGTATTGGAGAGCGCTTCTGTGGAATAAGTTGCACTGGTCAGGATTTAAACATCAATTATCAGCAGCAACTATTTTCACACGGCTCCATCCTCCAGCTTATTCCACCACACCTAGGCTCAGACTCAGACTGATGTTCTTCAGACATCAAACTTCAGATAAGCTCAAACAACATACTACTTTCCGGTTCCAGTTACCCTATTTATATTCCTACGTTCATCTAGGTAACCATGTGGAAGGAATGAGCTATGTGGCTAGTTTAAAATTGATAGAAAAGATGCTAATTAAAAAAACTAACTTGTTGGTAAAAGAAAATAAATTGTCACACAGAGGCGTGTAACACAATTTCCCAGTCACGGTTTCTGTTTCCACATTTTCAGGAGTGACCAATCACATCTGTAATTCTGGGGAAGACCCCCCATAAAACGATTTGGAGGACTAAAAATTTGTGAGTACAATTCGGAGAATCACGAGCAGTTCTACTGATTTCGAGCCCAATTAACCGGGCAGGTATATGAAATAACAGAAAGTTTTGAGGGTTTCTAACTGGTGTATATAGACTTCCCGGACACATTAGTTCAAAGTTAATGTAGTGTAAACTACTTCTTGCTTTCAAATGCGGGAAATAAACAGGATTATAACAATAAATATTTCGAATGAAGAGCTTGAATGGAAAATTCAAATATTTTACACATTATGATGACAAAAAAATTTAACTGTTGACCACAAGTAAGTCGTGATATTTATTTATATTATGTTAATAATGAGAGGTTTAATTAAATTTATCCTCTCTTATTC
Source organism: Stegodyphus mimosarum (assembly GCA_000611955.2). Taxonomy (NCBI): domain Eukaryota; kingdom Metazoa; phylum Arthropoda; class Arachnida; order Araneae; family Eresidae; genus Stegodyphus; species Stegodyphus mimosarum. Next base: position 409,776 of record KK113021.1, on the reverse strand, counting down.
TCACTTCTCTCTATTCTTCAAGAAACGTGAATTATGTAATTGAAGTAAAAATGTATAGACTCTTCTACTCATTGAAATTTAAGATGGACTGCGATGTCAATATTTACGATGTTTCGTGCCTCGGTTAAAACACAGTATCTGATAAATTTTCAGGTCGCAAATTTGAAAAAAATTTTGTTATTCATTTGAAGTAGTACGATCTTGTAGGAAAGGCAGGTCACGTTAAACTAAAACCCTTTTAGAGAACGGAAGAATTCGTTCTGTCTAATAATTCTTTCTGAGCTGAAATGTTGTTCTGGTAAGGTTGTAAGTTACAACGGTTTTATATCGTGTAGCTTAATAACTTAATACATGTATTTGTTTTTACCTTTTATTTTAGGATTAACTTCAGAGTCACCGGCTAAAGCTGTCTGAATTGTCCAAGTAAATGTCAACAGGAACAGTAGTAACAAAAGTGAACTTTTAGCAAAACTGCACAAAAAAAGATGTGCATTAAAAATATTTTTGTTATTATCATTATCTGCATCTATTTATGCACTCTGAAAAAATCATTGAATTTAATAATCTTAATTACAGGGTTTTATAAGTTATAAGAAAAGTGACCGATGTCATTTCTACCCTTTTTAATTTTGAATGCAGTTTAAACTTCTTCAGAAATTACTCACATTTTTTTTACATATTGATCTATGAAAATACACAATAATTTTAATGTTTCGTTTGTCTTAGTTCAAATGTTGAAGGTGAAATGAATAGAATATGTAACGTATATACAGTAATTCAAATTCAAAACTCGTTCTTTGTCTTTTGTAACTTTAAAGCATTATTTTTCGCTTCTTGCAATGGAATAAAGTAAAAAATACGTTCACGGAATTTCATGAATATTATAAATAGCTGGAACACACAAAAACTAAAATGGTTCGAATTTTTATTTACCTTCCTGACTTGAATAAATGTTGTTTTAATAGTTAGAAACTCATCGGGATAAATTACTTTTCTTTAAACTCTGAACCTCAAAATTCCACACGCAAAATGGGCATTACAGTCTCCGCATTTTTACATTCACGAGTAGCAAAACTTGCTTTCTTCTCTTAAGATTTAAACACTTTTAAACAATTAATAAGCATTTCTCTGAAAAATCTAACTTTTGAAGCACTTAAATACATACTACAAAAACGAAGAACACTTTAGATTACGTTAGATTTTATTGTATAAACATATTATGTGACGTCAAATTTCATTTACAAAATTGCATGAAAATATATCTTTGTATTCGAATTTGTATTGTATGATAAAAATAAAAACATACAACATAAAAATTAATCGCACTAAGTGCATTTATTATATTCGAGATGTGTTCGGTGATAGTTAAAAGGCTTGAATGATTATGGAATATATTCTGAGCAATGAAACTTACAAGATTCATTTTCATGATTAGCAAAACCTAACATAATAGTTTAAATGTATAAAACAATATTAATTATAATGATTTATTGTTTGTATTATTCTGTTGTCAGTCTAAATATAAGCACAGGCCAGAAATGTGGCAGATTATTTTTTAATTCAAGGAATACAATTTTTTTCATTTCATAACGTCATATACTACGTTACGTATAATACTTACGCTTCATAATTTAATATAACATAAAATTAGGCAAAGCAACAACCTTCTGTTGGCGTATATTTGAACCAAGAGATTAACGATTTCGAAGGCTACAGATGCAGGCGGCTCATCATCAAGAAAAAAGAAATTCTGCGTTGATATGTGCAGAGATTCCTTGTCTTTAGTCCCGTAAAATGGTTCTTGGAAGATCAGCGAGATAAAGCCAAAAAGTGGCACATGATTGAGCTGGATTAGATTGAGTATAAAAATGAAGATAAGGGCAAGGGTGATGCAGACCACAGCAAATCAGGACTGTGGAGCAGACTGTGATGGAGTGTGGTAGAGAACAACAATGCGTACAAATGCGAAGTAAGCATGTGAAATGCGAATGAAGAAGGTGAGCGGAGAAATCTTAAAAATTCAGAAGTTGCAATAAAAAACTGCAAAAATGGGAATACTAAGAAAATGTATATATACAATACGTACAAACTTAAAAAGAAGATACGAGTGTAGTGAGAACAGAAGAAATAATTCTTGATTAAGTATAGACAAAACAATATAAGAAAATCTAGGTAGTCAGTATTATGCAGTACTTAACGTGGAGAGGTGAATAAAAGAGCTATGTACCTGTGATGTACTGTACGAAGACAGAGAGAGCTGAACTGAGGGGAGTAGGAGCATAATTGAGAAATGGAGAAGGCTCATACTTTCAAGCATCTGACCTGGAAACTATCCATTCTTGAAAACGTGGACGGCGTAAGGACGCAGACTGTAATCGTCTTCAAGAACTTCATAGCAGGAGACGTCTTTTCAGTCCTCCTTTTCATAGGTACTGCTTTAGCGAAGAAGTTTTCGTTTTGCCTGAGAATGAAGTCTGACATTTTCAGTGTTGAGGTCTTTATGGATATCCTTGTTCCGAATAATGTAGGGGGCTTTGGTGATCATCCATAGAATCTTGCTTTGAAGTACTTGGATCTTGCTTTGAAGTACTTGGATCTTGCTTTGAAGTACTTGGATCTTGCTTTGAAGTACTTGGATCTTGCTTTGAAGTACTTGGATCTTGCTTAGGTTACTGTCACTGATAGTATTCCAGACGGGAGAAGCTTAGGTATAGATAGGATGAATGACGGCTTTGTAGATGTGGAGTTTTTCCTTGAGCGAAAGCATGAAATTACTGCTGAGTGGAGTCTTTAGGGTGTTTAATATGCCTCCCTCAAGCCTCTACTCAGCAGTAATGGGTATGAAGTTGTGATATTTCCTAGTTAAACTTTTGGAGTGGCAGCTGAAGTAAGTGCAAAAACCATACAAGAGAACGGTTAAAAGAACACTTTAAAATTCACAATGCGTCGACTTGACACTAACAAACTACGCTTCGCTTGGACGGTAACTCAGCTAACAAGAACTAAACTAAAAATTCAACGACATTAACAAACAATAAAGTTTTTTTAAACCAGAGCTCAGATAATCCTGTTACCTAAAACTGCGTCGAAGCCTCGTGGCAGCAAAGTAATAGCTGTTACGCCCCTTTAACCAACAAAAAATGCAAAATCAGAAGCTCACGCTAAAAAGGACAGTGCTTGCCCACCTCTCTAACTTTCTCTTCTAGAAATGAGTAGTTAAACCTTTTTCTCCCACTGGTAGAATTTGCATTCCTTCACGCGCGCTACCAAATTTAAATATTCTGGCATTGACAATTAGGGGAATGAAGGCTTATAAGAAAGAAAGCATAAACTTAACTGGTTAGTAAAAATGAATATAAGTTCCTACAAAGTAAATATTTTAATGACTCTGTGAAATATAAATTGTATGTATTAATTCCCTTTTTCAATTCCGTGTTACATGTGTAGCAGGCTTAACAAATATGTAGTGCCACGTGGTGAATATGGCAGATTGTGAAAATATAGATTGAAAGTGTAGTATTAAATCATGAATCTATCAAATTGTGAAAATTTAGGGCAAAAGTAGAAAGTTTAGTGTCAAATCACAAATCCATCAAATTGTGAAAATACAGTGATTAATTATAACAGTTTAATAACAACTCACAAATAGTAAGTGAAAGTATAATTTCAGTTCTTCAAAAAGAGCATGGGGTCTACACATTTCAGTATTGGATTGGACTCTGAACGTTTGGTCATATAGCGCAAATTATAATGCTACAGAGATTGGTGCTAAGTCAAGTCAAGATTTGTGATTATGCAGTACTCTTCAGTTGAAAAGCAATTTAGACATTTCAAGTCTTAAATTTTCAGAGATGTTACGTGTTTCGTTTTCTTTGGTGGGAAGATATGTGAACACAAGTATTCGCATCGATATTTTAATCGTCGTCGAACCGGCTTTCCTTTCCTTGCAATGCGGACGTCACGGTTGGAGTAGGGTTTCGGCCTTCGCTCTTCATCGTGGCCTATGTACGTGCGTGGAAATTTTCTTCACGTTAGCAACTTATGATGGAAAAAATAAATTAAAGTAGTCGTTTCAGGTAGTTTGTATTATTGTTCTTCCACCAAAGAAGAGACGTTTTTCAGCGTGACAGACCAGGTATTCGAAATTCGACCTTATTTTCTTCTTCGCCATGCCGCCATTTTTCTTTTCTGCATTTTATTCGTTGTATCTACATTTCAGGTCCTGCAGTCAAATGTGCCATTGGTTGCAAAAGTAGTTCTTCTCAGAATGTAAGTGCTTGCAGTATCCCTCTCCTATACCAACATTTGATCTCCCCTTTTGTAAAACAAGCAAGTGATCCTGGTCACGGCACCAAATGTTATCAATTTAGCAAATGCTGTGAAATTTAGAAAGCCACGGTACCAAATGTTAATTAATTAGAAAAACTTTCGTTAGTTTGATGTTTACTGTAAGGAAGGGTAAGAAAAGGCTGCAGAGTTGATATACGTGAAGAATAATTCTATATGCCTAATAAACAAATTTATCTTAGATAGTAAGAAATGCATTACGTTGTAGAGCGATAAGCATCTTTAAGTAATAATGTAGATTAATCTTTCTTAACCTACTGCTTGAAAGCAGAATAATAATTGTACTTACTGTATTACGGCCGCACCAAATAGAAACACAACTATATCGGACAAAGAATTATTTATTTAGTAGCAACTACACAAACTGGCCAATGAAATAGAAATCCAAGATCATTATTTTATTGGACCACCTTCTGCAAGGATAACTATTCTGATTCGTTTGGGCATCGAGTCTACATGATTCTGGAGTGCATGTACGTCCAGAGAATACCATGCATTGGCTATGCAGCTTTTTAGATCTTGTAAATTAGATGGATGAGCAGAGTGCTGTCGGATGCCTCTTTCCACCATATCCCACACATTTTCTATGGGGTTAAGATCCGGTTTATGAGGTTACCAAGGAAGGTATTGGAAGTCAGAATAATGTTCAGGGAACCAATTTTGAATACTTCTGGCCCGATGTATAGTTGCATTATCGCATATGAAGTATCCGTCGCCATCAGGGTAAAAATGCAATATTGCAGGGTGCACTTGGCCTGCCAGTATATCCAGGTACTTCATAGCTGTTTGTTTACCCTCAAGGAACACCAGGGCACCAATTCCATGCCAGAAGAACATACCTCATATCATGATACTCCCACCAGACCCTTACACAGTGCGACTAAGGCACAAGATGGGTTCACGGCTTCATGGGGCTCTTTCCAAATTCGACGTCTTTAATAATAAATAAAATAAAATGTAGCGTGATTCATCTGATCACATTACCCAATTCCAATCCTCAGATGTCCAGTTTCTTCTTTCCCGACACCACTGCAAATGCATTCTTGCATGTTGGGGAGAAATGAGTGGTTTTCTCACAGTCAGCCGACTATGCATTCTTATCCTCTACAATTCTCTGCACATGATTCGAGCTGAAATGTGTTGGCAAGAGTCTTGGTTGACGAGCTGTATCAGTTGAAGCACAGTAGAGTACCTGTTCTGCAGTAGAATTCGTCGGGGAAGACGCCGATTACTTTCTTAGAAAACTGTGCTCAAACCGCAGTTACGCCTTCTGGAGAAGGACGGTGGGTTCTGATTCCAACTTTTGAGAACCTTTGATGGCTGCTTTTGAGAACCCAGTGAAATTTCCTATCTTCGAAATCGAGGCCCCTGCTAAACGAGCACCAACAATAAGCCCTTTTTCAAAATGGTTGAAAGATCTGTCGTTTTTTCCGTTTTACCTCATTCATCGTGAAAAGCACTCTTACACCTTACTTATATTAGCATTCTAATCACGTGTAACCAACATCATAAAAAATTTGCCTGTTTCATCCCCAGCACGCATTCAAATGAAAATCTCAAAGGTTTCTAATTCATTGGCCAGTGTGTGTATTAAAAAACTGTTCAATTTGGTCAATTATGCTTCACTAGGTAGAAAATCCAAACGCTGTCACAATTCTAATATTTCATGTAAGTTTGAACTCAGTGAAGTATTGCATAGAAGCTTAGACAGTCATGTAGAAATCTATTTTCATCTTCCTACAAAATGCACACACAAGATCTTAAATAATAAGAATCATGATCAGGAATTCATTCCGCTGAAGTAGCGCTTGTCATTTATCCCACAGTAATGGAGTTCTTTTTCCTAGGAACAGGCTGTAACTCAGATATCACCCGACGAAGAAGAAAGGAAAAATGGCGGCATGGCGAAAAAGAAAATAATGCGGAATTTCGAATACCTGATCTCTTGCGCTTAAAACCGTCTCTTCTCTGGTCGAAGAATATACTTGATAACAGTAATACAAACTACTTGAAACGACTTCTTTAAATTACGTTTTCATAATAAGTTCCTAACTTCAAGAAAACTTCCAAGCACGTACACAAGCCAAGGTGAAAAGAGAAGGCCGAAACCCTCCTCTACTCGTGCCGTCCACAGTTCAAGAGAAGCAAATTTTTGCTAAGCCGGGTGACATGATTTAGTATAGGGAGAAAAACAAACAAATAAATGTTTATGGTAAATGGTAATTGTAAAATTATACTAAAGCAGATTATAAGAATATGACGAACGGGAAGGACATTGTCAAATTCAATTTCAAAAGTTAACTGAATGGGTGGATCAATCGAATTTATAACAGACCTTTGGCCAAATACTTAGTTTTTAGATTTTCTTCTTTACTTTCTCATAATATATACGCTGTAAAACATTCTTTTGAAGTCGTCGTCAAACTTAAAGTTATTTCTTTCCTGCCGTCAGTTCTGATTTCTTTCGATGATAAATCACTGTTTCCTGATATTCCATTTGAAGGAGCCTTCCAACTAGGCCTCGTAAATTCCATTTTGCACGATTAGAGGAGAAAATATCGCAGCAAAAACGTCGAGGAGAAAGCATCGAAAAAGGAAACTGTTGTCGTACAAAACATCGTCAGATAAAACAAAGCAAGGAGAAAACGTCGCAGTTCTAAAACATCATAGTAAAAAACATCTTCGTCGAAAATAAAGCTAAAAAAAACTTCGTAGTTTAAAAACATCGTTATCGAAAATATCGGGGTAAAAAATAAAGTACGAGATGAAATGAGAAATAATTTGGAATTTTGCTTTTATATTTTTGAATTTTTGCTGAATTAAGAAGGAAACTTCAGCATTTAGAAACTAAAAATGAATAGATAACTAATGTTACTTATAGCAGTTGATAGAATTTTATGATTTGATAATTAATTAAACAATTTTAATAGAGGTAACTACATGCAGTTATTCATCTTTCTTTTCTAATCATTTTAGACTAAATTTTTCATGAAAATTAAAAATAAAACTTAAAAAAAGATATTTCTTCATTAATGACCTTCATTAGTTTAAAATTCTATTAACTGCATTACTTTTCTACTCATTTTTGGGTTTTGAATATCCTTCTTAGTTTCTCAGCAAAAATTTATTAGTTAACTCAAAAATATGGAATATAAAATTAAAAATATTCATTAGCCCATCTTCATATCACAAATCATTATACGAATATGCATTTACAATTTTCAAATCCTGAAAAACTCATGTCTGCGATGTTATCGTCATTCAATGATTTGTAGGTGTATAAGGTATTTCTCCCGCCTTCTTTGCATGCCTTCGTGGTATAGTGGTAAGCACGCTCGACGCGTAACCGAGAGGTCCGTGGTTTAATTCAAGGCGAAGGCGTTGCTCATTTTTCATGTCTTCTGCTTCGAAATAACTTGTCTCTACAATTGCTTTTTTTTACCACGATATTTTCGAAGACGATGTTTTTAAACTGTAAAAAGTTTTGGAACCACTTTATTTTCGACGACGATGTTTTGTACCATGATGTTTTAGAACTGCGATATTTTCTCCTTGCTTTGATTTCTTCCACGATGTTTTGTACGACGACGTTTTCGCCCACGATACATTTGCCGCGATGTTTTCGGCGGACACCATTTCGCGTATACTGAATTTGAAGATTTAATTTCTGTTACTGAAGTCTGTTAGAGTCAAACTCACTTTGTTTTCGAAAATGAATATTATCTTCAAATTGAAGGATTAGATATGGTTTTTCCCAATCCTATACATGCTGACACTTATGTAGACTATTTTGACGTCACATTACTTGAGAAACTATCTACCTTTTCTTTTTTTCGTCGCCGGATTCGCTACGTAAACAATGTTATCGCGCTTTTTGATGACTTTTAAAAGAAGATTTATTCCAGATTTTATCTGTTACAAATTCAATTGATCCAGCCATCCAATTCACTTTTGAAATTGAATCTAAGAATCCACTTCCCTTTCTTAATATTCTTATAATCCTCAGTGAGTCTAATTTTAGCATTACTGTTTACCATAAAGATTTTTCTGCTTTTTGTCTCCCCATGCTTAATCATGTCAACCGTCTAAGCAAAATGTGACTTTTTAGTGAAATTATGTGTTTTGCGTTCTCAAAGTTAGTTCCTTGGAATCTTTGCTTGCTAATGAGATCAATTATTTGAGATCAGTTGCCATCAAACGGAGAATTTTCTCCCACAGTCGTTGATAGAGCTATTAAATATTTTTCTTGTTGCCATCAAAGAAGACATTCAACTGTTAAAAATAACACTAATAACCTTGTTGTTCGTTCCGTTCATCTATCAGCTAAAAAATTGCACAGATCCTCCATAAGTTCAATTTTTCAGTCATTTTCTCGCATATCAGTAAAATCCATTGTTCAATTCTTAAAAATTCTATTTCTGACTTTAATTTTGGAGAATTCATAACATGTATTGCCAGTGTGGTTCGAGATATATAGGCCAAAATAAAACAACGTTAAAGTTTCGCATCAGAGAACGTGAATCTAATGTCAGAAAAGAATAAATAAACAAATCTTCGATAGGTAATCATTGTTGTAAATTTAATCACAGTTTTGACTTCGGACCTTCCAAAATTATCCAAAAAGTTCTTTTAGTCGGCGAATTGGATTCCTTTTCACGTTCACACATATTGTTTAGTCATTTAGTTCATATTGTTTAGTTAATGACTTTAATTCCAATCCAATTCTTCCGATTTAAAATGATATTAACTTAATCTTTCATGTTTCATTACCATTTCTGTGGGCAGATCGCGCTACCTTCATGTTCTTTTACTGTTTGAATTTTGGTATAAATACAGCTCTCTTCTTCTTTGCAGAACTTCTAAAATCAGTTGGGTTTCGTAGAGCCCATTGTACAACCCATCAAATACTTAACTTAATAGAATTAATTGCCCAAGAATTCCAAAATAAAAATGAAATAGCTGCATGTTACCTCAATTTTGAAAAGGCTTTTGATCGAGTGTAGCATGCATGCCTATTACACAAATTATCTAACTTCATTCTACCAAATAGCTTTATCAAACGTATTCAATCGTATCTTAGAAGAACATTCCAAGTACGATTTGGTGATACTTTAACTGCAAAAAAGCTTATCTATAGTGGCGTCCCCCAAGGTTCGGTCATAGGCCCGAAAATTTTTAACGTATTCATAACTGACATGTTTTTACCATTTAATTCAAATATTTTAAGATATGCAGACGATGCAGTCATCTTAAGAAGCTCCAGGAGTCCACAAAACTAAGTAGACAAGCTTCAGATCCAAGTTAACATAATTGAGAAATGGTGCAAGCTCTGGAAAATCAACATAACTCTTCAAAATGCTGTGTCGTCCTTTATCGTCGCTATAAGATATTACATCTAGTTAATTTAATTCTGAAATTAAAAAAGATAGTCCTCCAATTCCTGTCGCTGATTCCTATAAGTATTTAGGACTTATTGCAGATAAAACTCTCACTTTCAAAGAACATATAACTTGTGTAACCAACAAAGCTAACGATGCATTTATGTTGCTATATCCTCTTATTGAAAGGAACTCAAAACTAAATCTTTTTACTAAAAGAACGTTATATATTACCTTAACTACGCCAATTCTACAATACGCTGTCCCAGCATGGACCACTGCGAGAAAGACCGAAAGACAAAAAATTAATATCCTACAAAACAAAATTCTGAGATGCATCGCTAACGTTCCATGGTTTACGCGCACCTCTGAGTTACATCAAGACTCAGATATTACACCTATCCATGACCAAATTTTAATTGCAGGTCACAATTTCTTTGAAAATATGAAACACTCACCATACAGTGATATTAGAAAATTAATTGACTACGATCCAACAGAAAAACACGTCGTGAAACACCCGCGAACTATTCACCATACCGCGTTATGGTGGTGGTGTGTAAAGTGTATATAGTGTCATTTCAAGAATTAGTGTTTTTCAATCATTAATATTTGCATTTTTAACTTGCATAGATAAAGATAACGATTTGCTTATATCTGACAAAGTTCATGGACTTTGTGTATTTACATATCTTCTTATCGTGTTTCAGTTTTATGCTTGTAAAGCTAAATGACTTTGTTTCATATTTACTAGCAAAGCTAAGGATTTTGTTTACTCTACTTTAATGTTATTTCACTTAAATTTTATTTTGGTTACTTGTGTATGCGTCTTCAATCGTGGACTCACTCCAGCAAACTACAAAATCTTACTGAAACCTCACCATTGGACAAGTATAATCATGTGATTCATGCTAAACATGAAAAACTTAAATATTTCGCCGTCAAAGCTGAAAGACTTGATTTAAATTGTTGTACAAGCTTTAGATCAAGATTCTTGTAGTGCTTGACTCAAGAGTCTTGATTTCTAATAATTTTTGTATGGCGGTATTTCTAAGAAGATCACTAGTAGGAAGATGTATACAAATTTTCGGATATTCGGTCATTGATAGTAATTCATTTTTAATCTGGCGTTAGCCATCAGTTGGCTACCACTCTTGTATTTACAAAGCGATTAAAAAAGCCAGACCTCTTTCGGTAAAACAGCTTATTTTAACGTGTCCTTTTTGTTTAATATTTTCTAACTTCAAAGCGTATTAGTGTTCTTCCTGTCAGTGCTCGGCGATCTCGTGTTTTGAAAAAAATTTGCTTTCCTGTATTATAGTCTGTTATTTTAAAATAGAAACTTCAAGGTTATTTTTCGCTGCCCGATTCAACTTGTAATCATGGAAATAATAGCTGCAGGAAAAAAAAAAGCGACTTGCTTAATTTTCTCCCCCTATTCATTTTCGTTTAGCAAACGAAGGAAAGAAGGTCAGACTTCATTCGTGAAAAGCACACGAATGAAGTCTGACCTGAAAGTCAATCTGAAATGATGCGGTTAAAATAAATGTTATGCTCTCAGCACCGTACGAGTTACGATCATCGAGGAAGGATGGAATTTCTTTCCTACGCGTAAACGACCACAAATGAGGGGAAGGGTAATGATGTTGAAGTGTCTATTTTAAAGTAACAGATTATAGCCGGCTGCCTCTTCTGTAACTTTGAAGCTACAGGATGTCCCAACAGAAATGCCGGCTTTAATAGGCTCATAAAAATGCTTTATTTTTAGAAAATCGAATACAAAAAGAATCAGAAGCAATTCTAGTTAAACTAAAATTGTAAAATTATAAGGTTTCTCCTTCAATCTCTTGACCTTTTCGTGAGCATAAACTGTGAAACCTTATGTGGAGGACAGTGAGCAGATCTAGGCTATGTCCTTTAGTGTTGCAGAAACTACAAAGTCAGAAGGAGGGTTTAAAAGTGACCCTTTAATTCAAATATTTACAACTCTTCAAATTGAGAGTAAGCCACTACTTGGGCTGAACTAAAATAATATTAAACTAAAGTGTGTTAACAAATTCAATACCTAACTTAATTCTAAATAGGACGGCGAGGGAAGCTTAACTCTTAGTGAAATGCAATTATGCGAATTTCACTAGCAAACACTGGTAATTGCAAATTGCCTATGAAGGCGAACTTTCAGTAGACAGAGGAAATCTTTGCGCGCACAGCCTTACGGCGATAAATCCAAGGCTCTGTCTTTCCCCTCGTTAACTCCTGCCTTTTAACTGCTAACAGATATATGCGATTTGCATAAATATCTCACTCGCGCTAAATTCGGGCAGCAACTGAAACTTTGAGAATTCGATAGGAAAGTTCAAACTAAAAATAATTTGGTTAATTAAAATAATGAATGCTACATAGTTGCTCCCAGAATTTAGTAGTCTGAAACTAAGTAGCCTAAAATCGGCTTTTAGTGAAGATGCTAAATTCTAAATCTAAATTTTCCTTCCTATTCGCCATCCTTTACAATTGTAAGTTTTAAATTTAGTTTAACTCTCTGTTTGTGTCTTAGATATTTTAACATAGAATATCTTTTTCCGTCTTCACATCAAAAAGATCCATCAGGAATTTGGCTGGATACTATCTGGTTCCTTCCAATCTGGAAGGAAATAAATTTTAATTTCATGTTATAAGTACATTTCACCTGAAAAGTACAACATTCCCTTCCTCTGATGCTTTCCGTAATGACTTTTATTCGCGCTTTAGGTATTCGCGTTTTTTAATTTCTATTAGCGCTTTTCGCCAAACGCATTCATTTTACACTCATTCATTTTTAAAACTTCCCCCTTGTTCTCTGGCCAAATGTGGTGTTTGTGAAAAACACGCAGTTTTACTTTGTCAAGTGTTCACAACTACCACCTGACTTCAATTCTATTGGGGTTAATTCTTCGACTTTCAAGACCTCAGACTTCCCCTAAAACAAATCTGAAATGCCCTGAGGTTCTAACATGAAATGAACTTTAAACTTTTGTGTGAAACCAGAGAACACTACGTACAACATTCAAACATTTCAATTGCATTTCATACATATAATTCATTCTTTCAATCTTCAATTCAAATTTTCTTTAAATGCTCATTGCGTTAAATAACACTTATATATTCACTTTCTAATTTAGCGCGCTTTACGCTTTTACATTACATTTTAATTTTAACTTGCGTATCCTTTACGCTTTTCCAAAATATTCGATATAAACAAAACCAGTGCTTAAGGCTTACAACAAATCATGCATTACATAGAAAACAGTTTTACATTAAATGCATTCATTATTTATACATAGAAAAATATAATACAACAGTTTTGCTATACAACTTACGTACTAGTTGCTTTTAATTAACACAATTCAATTTCCTATTTACAGAGAGTCTTTTGACTAAAATCGATGAATCCCATGTTCTGGATTACAAAGAACATTTCACGAAGTCTCACAGTTTTTCAACTGAACTCTCGAATTTCTTCCGCTGCATAATTAAGTTGTTCCTTCAAGCGTGTCCTTTACGCTTTCGGCAACCGGCTTTTGACTCGGGTAACTTCCCTTTTAAATCTGCAACTTGCACTTAAATCAGAAACATAACTGTGTGAATTTTAAAAGAAAATAAAGAATCTACTTATCTTTCTGCCAGTCTTTTAGGCGTTTTTTTGTCCATTCCTGAAAGGTTGGATATACTGTGGCTTGGGCTATTCTTTGCTTGTTACTCCTAGATTGAAACTCTGGGGCTGCCTTTCGTTTGGTCGATCTTCTTTCCTCCAGAAACACCTTGTTGGGACGAATGGTGGGTGGCGCTTTCCGTTTGTGCTGAAGTCTTTGCTCCCTCTCCAGACTGGCTCGTTCCTTCTCCTGCACTCGTAGGCTCCTTCGTTGTGGGTTGGCACCTTCGGCGGCTCGCTTCTCGCCGTTCTGTTCCCTCCGTAGTGGTGGAGCTTTCATAGTGTTTTCATTTGGACGTTCCTTCCTTAGACGCTTTGGTTGCTGAGACTGTTGCTTAGCGTTTGTCCTTTTTTCTTTTTGGGGTGGTCTTTTCTTCGGCTGCGGCTTCCTCTCTTCTGGTAACCTCCTTTTCAAACTGGGTTCTCTTGTTTTTGAGGGACCTGGTTGGGGCTCTTGAATCTTAGAAAAATTCTGTGAGGCTGGACCCTGCAACATGTCTTTCAAAATATTATTATTAGCTCTTCGATAATAATGTTTAATTTGATCGAAATTTGCCACAGTCTCTTCGCCCTTCTCATTCTTTAAATATGCACGGCATTCAACTATTCTTGTAATTTCAAAAGGACCATGCCATCTTGGGCAAAATTTTGCGACCTTATCTTTTGCTGCGCATGAAAGTGCGTGGGCTTGTTTCAACACCTCCTCCCCCACTTTATATTCTACGGTTCTTCTTTTTGAATCGTAGTAAATCTTTTGTTTCTTTTGCGCTTCCCGGGAGCACTTTTCTGCCTCCTTCAACATTTTTTCTATTTCACCCATTTGAAATTCCGGCGCTCTATCTTTCACATAAAATAATTTATCTAAGGGGGTCATTATCTTCCTGCCCAAAAACAATTCGGCGGGGGATTTCTTCGTTGTCTCGTGCTTAGCCGTTCTGAGGGCGAATGCAAATTCTTCGACGCAGTCATCCCAGTTAGAATGGTGCTTTTGCACATAATTTCTAATCAATTTTACAATATTCTTATTTACCCGTTCCGCTATATTTGATTGTGGGCGGTAGGGTACCATTTTCATATGCTTAATGCCCAACTTGTCACACATCATTTTAAATGTACTGCTTACAAACTGGGGACCATTATCGCTAATCACCCTCGCTGGACATCCATATCTTAAAATATATTTGTTCAAAAACGAATCTGCAACGACTTTTGCTGAAGCCCGCTTAAGTGGTATCAACTCAACCCATTTACTGAAATGATCCACAATGACTAATAAAAATCGTGCCTTATTTACATGACTCCTGGGGTAGGGGCCTAAGAGGTCAATACCAATTATTTCATTGGGGAACCTAGACTCAATACTAGTTAATAACCCGGCCGGGCGGAAATTTACGTCATTATTTATCTGACACGTGTGACAAGTCTGGCAGTAATTTTTAACTATCTTTTGTAATTGCGGAAAATATACCGCCTCGCGTACGCGTTGTATTGTTTTTCTAATTCCAAAATGGCCCGAGACAGGCGAATCGTGGAGCTCTTGCAAGATACTTAAAATTAATTTGGCCGGGATGACTGGTCTGTATTCACTATTTTGATTCGTAACTTTAGTATAAAATAAGAGACCATCAATGATTTCATAGTTCTGTGCTCTGCTTCGTATTGCATTAATGTCTATATGCTGGAAGTTATCTGGGTCTTTTAAATAATTATAAATATTTCCGAATTCGGGATCCCTAGCAATTTCTTCTATTACAGTCTCTCGAGAGTCAATGACCTTTGCCTGAAGCATCGCTATTTTTACTTTCTCGCCGTTCTCGTCTAACTTTATTCTAGATAATGCGTCGGCCACTACATTGTCTTTTCCCGGTGTGTGTTTGATAATGAGATTAAATTCTTGCAACTTTAGGGTCCACCGAATTAAGCGTGGCGAAAGATTCTTTCCTGAAAATAATCTGGTAACTGCCGCATGATCTGAATATACTGTTACGGGAGAACTCCCAAAATATACACAAAATTTTTGAACAGCTGCGAGCACTGCTAAAGTTTCACGCTCCGTTGCCGAATAATTTCTTTGCGTATCATTCAATGTACGACTAAAAAAGGCAATCGCTTTTCTATTTTGTGTTAACACGGCTCCGATTGCGTAATCTGATGCGTCTGCATAAATTTCTAGACCCTTGTCTTTCTCTGGGAACTTTAGAACCGGTGCATTAATTAAAGATTCTTTTAACTTCTCAAACGCGGCGTTTGCTTCTGAAGACCACGCAAAACGAACTCTTTTCCTTCTCAACTTTAACAATGGTTCAGCAATTTCTGCGAAATTTTTAATAAAAATTCTATAATATGAGCACATACCCAAGAAAGTCGCTAACTTTTTGGCTGTATTCGGAATTGGGTAATTTTTCACTGCTATAACTTTAGATTTATCTGTTTCGATCCCCCTTTGAGAAATTTTGTACCCTAAATATTTGAGTTCTTTTGCCGCGAATTTACATTTCTTAATGTTCACTTTAAGTCCTGCATCTTTCAAAAGAGTAAAGACTTCTCGAAGGTCTTTAATATGTTCTTCCAGCGATTCTGAAGTAACAATTATATCGTCAAGATAAATAAATGTACTTTTTCCTATTACCGGCCTTAAAATTTTGTCCATGCACCTCTGAAACGTGGCCGGGGCTCCCGACAATCCAAAAGGCATACGCAAAAAGCCATATGTACCGTATTTTGTTATGAATGCTGTTTTGTGAACATCTTCCGGCTTTATGCTTATCTGAAAATATCCGGATGTCAAATCTAGGGTGGTTATGTATTTTGTCGATTTAATACTTCTTAGAATTTCATCAATTACCGGAAGTGGGTAAGTTGGAAATTTTGTTATACTATTAAGCTTTCTGTAGTCAATAGCGAACCTGTACCTTAATGGATCAGTTAACGGCAAATCATTATTTTTCTTACATAAAACAACCGGACTCGCATATGCACTAGAAATAGGAGTTATTATTTTGTTTCTTAACATTTCATCAATATGGTATTTTATTATTTCCTCCTTAACTTTGTCGTACTTGTAAGGACGCTGACGTATAGGTTCATCCGTAGTTAATTTAATTTCGTGTGCTACGATCTGGGTGAATCCTGGAATATCATCAAATAAATCAGCGAAATAACTTACCAACTCCCGAAACTTGTCCTGTTCTTCGGGCGTTAGATGGCTTAAATCCACTTCAGGGGGAGGTGTTGATTTCTTTTTAACTGGGTCCATGGTTACTTGCAAGGTGGAGTTTTCAAAATCGATTTTCGCATCCACAGCTGCAAAGAAATCTGTTCCTAAAATAACCGATGCTTGGAGGTTCTTCACTACAAGAAACATAATTTTTTTTTGTTCTTCGCCGATTTTGATGTACAGCTCGATTTTTCCCATGCATTGACACGTTTTTCCTTGGGCTGCTACCACCTTCATTCCTTCCACGCTATGCAGACGATATCTACGAAAGTGCTTCTTAAAAAATTCTTCTGCCAAACAGCTTCCTTGAGCGCCGGTATCCAACAGAGCTGTAGCGGGTACGTTGTTAATTAGTAACTGCAGTCTCGGTAATTCAATGTTTCTCACCATGACCGTATTTAGCTGTACTTCAGAGGGATTTTTCTTCTCCTCGGAACATTGCACCCCCTTCCCCGCAATATTCCTTAGTAGTTTAAATGCTTTGCGGGTGTTTTCTTCTGTTGCTGGCTTCTGCCTGGGGAGAATGATTTTCTTCCGTAGTTGGAATTATTTTGTTGGCGCTGTACTTGGCGCGGTTGACCGCTCGCATTTTGACTGGTACCAGTAGTTCTCGGCCATCGTCTGTTTCTTCCTTCGGCATTCTGGTTCCCCTGCAGCCGCTGTTCATACGATTGTCTCCGTTGATTTTCGGCCGCTCGCCGGCTCTCGAATTGTACGGCGAGTTCAAACAGCTTGTCCAGCGTTACGGGATTTCTTAGCTCCATGAAATCTTGTATCGATGGTAACAATCTGGGCAGGATTATCTGGATAATCTCCGGGTCCGGCCTCGTGCCATACAATAATTTAAAGACTTGTATTTTTCTCAAAATAAATTCCGATAGTTCATCCACCCGCTGTTGGTACTTGCTAAACAACTCAGCTTCGAGTTTCGCACGGTCTTTAACCACAGGAAACGCTCTCAAAATTGCTAGTTTAAAATTCTCGTACGTGTAAGTCGGCGTTCCTGGTTCTCCCAGCAGACATTTTCCGATGCACTTATACCAGGTCGCTGCTTGGCCCCTCAATGCTCCTGTCGCTAATATGACCTTCTGATGTTCCGGAACTGGATACAGCAAAAAATGCGCTTCTAACTTTTCCAGGAATGTGTTCACAGGTCCTCTGGCATCAAAAACTACTGCCGGCTTCATGGCTGCTCTGATGGTTTCCACTATGAATCCAAATCCATCAGGCATTGCAGCTGTATTCTGGGATGTAGTAGGCATATTCCAACTTCCTTCCATCATTTTAGTTGTTCGGGCGCCAGTATAAGGTTTCTCCTTCAATCTCTTGACCTTCTTCGTGAGCATAAACTGTGAAACCTTATGTGGAGGACAGTGAGCAGATCTAGGCTATGTCCTTTAGTGTTGAAGAACTACAAAGTCAGAAGGAGGGTTTAAAAGTGACCCTTTAATTCAAATATTTACAACTCTTCAAATTGAGAGTAAGCCACTACTTGGGCTGAACTAAAATAATATGAAAATAAAGTGTGTTAACAAATTCAATTCCCTAACTTAAATTCTAAGTAGGACGGCGAGGGAAGCTTAACTCTTAGTGAAATGCAATTATGCGAATTTCACTAGCAAACACTGGTAATTGCAAATGCCTATGAAGGCGAACTTTCAGTAGACGGAGGAAATCTTGGCGCGCACAGCCTTACGGCGATAAATCCAAGGCTCTGTCTTTCCCCTCGTTAACTCCTGCCTTTTAACTGCTAACAGATATATGCGATTTGCATAAATATCTCACTCGCGCTAAATTCGGGCAGCAACTGAAACTTTGAGAATTCGATAGGAAAGTTCAAACTAAAAATAATTTGGTTAATTAAAATAATGAATGCTACAAAATGACAGATTGTTCTGCTCAGAAGCTTAAACCATTAATTTTTTATCCATGGGTTCTCACAGAGTATCTAGAGACAGCTTAGTGTAATTCTATTTTTTACAAGCTGTAAATTATAAACGAGTATACGCCCATATGATCTGTGGCTAGAGACGTTGACTGTGGATGACATTTGACTCACGGAATTACTTTCCTTTTTTCATGAAAGAGGATAAATGGATACCGTTTCCCTTCATACCTACATGTGCATGTGATCTAGAAATGTCAAGTATATAGGTATCTTGACAATGTTATCGATAGTCATACTGTTGAAAAGAAAATTTCACTAGGTTGATTGACTTTGTAGAAACATTAGTTTTTTTTAAGCAAGTGTAGTGAAAAATATGCAATGCCCTCGCCGAGATTCGTACCTGGACCTCTCGAATACGCGCCGAGTGTGCTAACCGTTACACCACGAAGGCATGCAGAAAGGAGGGAGAAATGACGACTGAGGATTAGGGGACCCAATTGCTAAATCCTGGTGGTAAAGAATCATCATCCACCACCTAAGTTCGGGCGCCACTGCAGAGTCATTAGGTTATTTTGAAACGGGAGATATAAAAAATGAGCAATGCGATCGCCGGGACTCTAACCTGGACCTCTCGAATATGCGCCGACCCACCGTTGCACCATGAAGGCATGCACAAAGGAGAGAGAAAATACATTACAACTTATCTCTGTAATGAAATGCATGGAACTGACAAGAGGAAAATCGAATTGTTGGAGCAGAATTCTAAATTTATTGGCTTTTACACGTATACCACAAAAGAAAATTATCGGTATTCGTCAACAACTAAACACTGCTTAAATCGGTTAGTTTTGTATAGGCGGAATACTTTAAAAAGCAATATAGTTTCTGTTTAACCTAATTTTGTTTGCGTATAAATATCTCGACAAAAATTGAGTAGATACACTTTGATTTGTTAAATTTTATCCATGATTTTCCAGAAATAGTGAACAGTGAATCGCTAATGATGTTAATCCCATATGAAATTGACGCTACGTTCTTAAAACATTTAAATTTCAATTCCTCATATCCCCCTGTTAACAATGTATTTTGCACTGCAACGCTCAGAAGCTGTATTTGACTAATGCAAAGCTTCACTGCAAATTAAGCTACAGTGTTATCAGCACTTTTAACTGATGTTCTTGTTTCTACTTGAGACTTGCTAGCCAGAATTAAGCACTTCTCAAAAATGGTAGAAACAATAAAGCTTCCGTATGGAGGAATAGTAACATGCATTAAAATATATATTAATAGTAATAAAGTTTTCCTCATTAAGTCTTGATTAATGCTACTGCTGCATTCATGTCTAGAAAGAACATCGTTTAAAAACAACTAATAGAATTCTTAGAAAATGCCTCGAGCCTTTTTGTTGTTGTTATGAATTTATGAATTATGACTTCAGATCAAATCTACGAATTTTATGGTGGCCAAGAAGTAAGGGTTGTCGTTTGTTTAGGCATTGGGTACCTTATAGGTGACAGCGCGAATTTGCCCATATCCGTTCCAGTTTTTAAGGACAATCCACTAAGGGACAGATCGGAGGTCTCCCATTTCTCTTCCTGTTCCATCGACCTCTCAAGTGGACTTTCGGCTGGACAGTCATTTAAAGTTCCTTCAAAAACATTATACACTTACAAATGCCCGTGATGGCCTGGATTCAAACCGGTGCCAATATCTTTATCAGCCAACTCACTTGCAACCATACAGAGAGGGCAGCCTGAACCTTTTTTTAATTAATATTAATATTAAAAGCAGCATTATGTCGCTTATTAATTTTACAGCTTATAAGAGTGTAGATGAATTTTTCCACTTAGATTTTATTACCTGCAGAAAGTTCATTTCGTTGCAAGCGAAAACATACCTCGCTTTTTGAGCGATCCTCTTTGCTGATCTAATCATTGATGCCCAGAATGCTTACATTTTACGCATACTCTTTTCTTTAACTCTTTCTACTCCAATTTAAGTGCTTAAAATCTGTTTTCATACATACTGTTTACTACTTTTAAGCGTATATGCTGCATTATATAACTTTCTGTGCATTTACAAGGGATATACAATGCATTAATTATGTTTTTAAGCAACTCAAAAGCGTTTAGATAAAAAGGTCTGGTTTCACTTTCAACGACTTTTGAATTTTGACAGTGTTCATGTCCTTAACTTGTCGAATAAGCCAGAGTCATCTGTAACGTAACGGCTTTTCCGCATTCTTTATGGTATTTATTCTCATTTCTTTAATTTATCTTCAAATAAATATCAAAAATATATTTTTCAAAGAAATTAATTTAAGTTTAAAGAAAATTTAACAAAATTATCCGATTTTGTAAATCATTTGAAAGCAAGCGTACTGAGAAACTGAAGTTACATTTGATTTGGTAACATTTAGGTCTCTCCATTATTCATTTTCTTCCTTTTCTTAATCTTCTCTTTTTGTTTTATAGACAACGTAAGTTAAGAAAATGAAATTAAGTATACAACTCTAAAACTCATTGATGATCATGACGAAACGTAATTTCAACTAACTTGTGAAATTTCGTAATTTAGCATAGACAAAGCCTCCTGATAGCAAGAAGAGATTAGTGCTCCTAAATTCAGAGCAAGAGCTGCATTGATTATTTATTTGGAGAAGTAAATTTAGTTTTGGAAAGAAAGCTCGTATAAACCTCTAAATCCTTTCAACAGAATTGGAGCAGCGTTACCAATTCCCTTTTGAGTTGTAATTATATTCTGTTGCGTGCTGAATAATTTACTCGCTAATAAGTTTTAATTTATTCGGGTGAAAGTAGCTACATTGACTTAAAGCATTTTGAATAGGAGATATACTAGTGAGATTTTACCACTCGACAACAAGTATGGTAGAATTAATTTTACTGTTAATCTTGCCTTATATTTTCTTGGGGTAAGAATCTGGAAAAACTTTGTATTGTTTTAGAATTTGAAGGTATGTTGCTTTAATTTTTCAGGGAACATCCATTTGTTTATTTTTATAACGCGTTATAAGCACAATAAATATCATAGGACAACAATTGATACGAGAATGACTGATTTCAAAAAGATTTAATGCAAATATATTACTATTTTTAGCACAGAAAATTGACAATATTAACATTTAAAGAAAGATTTTAGAATAATTGAAATTTAAAAAGTAAAATTTCACTTTAAGGAAAGTTTAGAATGTTATTTTGTTTTATTTCTTGTGGTTAGCAGTCAGAAAACAAAAATTCCAAAGAAATATTCAGATGGAGTAATAACACATAATCCTTAAAAAGCGGAAACACTTTCCTACGAGGAAATTACTCCTGCAAAATATTATGCGGTGAATCTCATAGTAATGGAAAAAGAGGAATTGGAAATGTTTGCTGATTTTTCATGCTTCCCAATCCAAAAAACCTCAAATCTTTACAATTTTTCAGTATTTTATAAATTAACTAGAATTAACTAATTACAATTAACTAGAATTTACTGTTATCGCAAAGTTAAAATATAAATCATAATCAAGAATTTTAACAACATTCATTTCAAGCTCAGTCCTCAGACCCAAGGGATCCAGAAGTCAGTAAAAATTTAAGAAATTTTTATTTCAGTGAGTGTTCAATATTTTGTAACGCGATTACTGTATGAAATTGAGAGACATTTTTTAAGAAATTTTGTTATGTAAATTTTTAATTAGACTTAGGAATACTTAATCTGGATTAGAGCACAAAATAAGTAAATATGTGGAATTAATGATCAGTGAGGTTGACATCATTGTCCAGTATTGTCCTTCAATGCTACTAATCGAATGTAATATAGGGCTGATTTTTGGTGTTTCTCGCTGTGAATATCAATAGCTACACATTGTAAATTAACAGAAATAGAAAATTTTAGATGTTTACTTACTTTTGGTCCTTTACACTTATTGCATAATGCGAAAAGCTTGCTTTGTGAAATTGTACAATTTTAGTCCAAAATGCAGCATTGATAAAACCCCGAATATGCCCGGTTATAGAACACTTCTGTACTAAGTTCCTAGCTGGGTAGAATAGATTTTATCTTCCAATAGATTGCCGTAAAGACTCATATTTTGACCATCAAGATTATTGTCATTATGTTTCCTTAAGGACAAAATAAAGGAAAGTATTATACGAATTTCAATCATACATCTCAGCTCCAGAGCTAATTTCTCGGCATGGGACTGTAACATAGTTTACGAAAAGCCATTCCTGAAACTCCACTCTTTCACAGTTAACAAAGTTGGATTAAAAGAGATTTGAAGATAATTGGCGTTATGATCCTTTTTTATGCAATGTTTTGCTGTTGCTTGATATTAATAATTAAGGAATTCATTAGTTTGTTAAATAATTTATGATTAAAATTTTATTTCAATAAAATAAATTAGACTGCTACGAATCTAATTGAAACTTTGTCCATACTTGTGAAGTTGGCGAGTATTTGGTGAACAGTCAAAACATTAAACCTCTTTATTTAATAGAATAAAAGTTCTCCCTCTAAACACCGTACAGCTCTCATCCGCCTCAAAGCCCTGTCAGCCACAGATTCAACAAAATGACGTTAGATATGTCTCGACAGATGCCGTGACGGTTATATGAGATTTTTTGTTCTCATAATGTTGCAATTAATCTCACTTGACTGACAGCAGCATCGGAACAAGTCCACGAATTTTATCTTGGTGAGGTGCGCAGTATTGCGTCTGTCGCTTTAGTTCTGATAAATTATAAGACTGATCTACTTGTAATCGTGACTAACTGAAACTAAAAATGTCCCCTGTTATTCACAATTGATAAATTTGGGGACTACCACAGATAAGCATTCCTCATATTCTCTAGAAATCATTCAGTAACCTTCTTTGCAGCGTGATGTACACTGCGAAAAAAAGAGGACAGTTCTATATCTCCCGTTCTACTAGATCGATTGACGAAATTCAAACTGCGTTTTCCTTGTCTTGGAAGCACGACTTAGTATATATATTAGATTTTTATATAGCTTTGTTCTAATATAGGTATTTTCACTCAAAATCGGACTTTTTCTGAAATAACATACCATTCTCTTCCATATTTCGATTCTACGACTCAAATTATGCCTAAATATTAAAATTTGTAAAATTTGGTGCGAAATTTACAGAGAAATTCAAAAATTTAACTTGGCGAACTTTTTTCAGTTTCAGCCAAGAATAATTCACTTGGCGAACTTCTTAATGTGTGGCAACCTATTTTCTTTCCCTTCCATTGCGCAGGGAAGTAAAAAAAGTCACATCGTTCCTGTCTTTTTACATTGTGGTTGAGAGGAAAAAAAGTCACATCATTCTGCTTTCAAATAATCTGAACAAGTGCATAAACCACATTTTCCTTATTATCACTTTCGACAAATATGCCAACTTTCAAAAAGCGCCAATATATAAATTCACGTATATGTTCGGAAATTTTGAATAAAAAGCTCAAATTTTTGCAGGTATGCTTAGAAATACATCTACTTTAAGTTGCTGGTAAAACTTTGTTAGGTTATAATTCAAAATGTTTTTCCAAACATTTATAAAAATTATTTAAAAATACAAATTTTAAAAATAAATCATAAAAAATGGGTGAATTTTATTTGGAACGAACCTAAATTTCGAACTGTGTAAGAAGGAATCAAATAAGTTTCATAAAAAAGAGATATTAATAAATACACACCGAATTGAATTAACATTGAGGTGCTAAAATTTTGAGAGGTAATTTTTTTAAAAACTACTCGTGCGATTTTTACAAAACTTGGCAGTTTGCCATAATTTGAGTCGTAGAATCGTAATATGGAAAACAATTGGCATTTCATTTCAGAAAAAGTCCGATTTTGTGTCAAAATACCTATATTTGAACAATGCTATATATAAATCTAATACATAGCCTAAATCGCGCTTTCGAGAAATGAAGAACGCAATTTGAATTTCGTCAATCGGCCCAGTAAAACGGAAGATATAGAACTGTGCTTTTTTTTCGCAGTGTACATCATTATCCCGTTTAAAAAACGTTGTCTCCACCATTTGCCAAAAAGAAGTGTACTAATTCAGCGGCGATGTTTATATAGTGCTGACCTATTGGTGTACGAGTACATTAGGGAGATCGCTTCCTCAGATTCGACTGCTAGATGGAATGGAACTAAGTACTTTCCAAAAAATGCTGCAGAAGCTTCTTACTCCTTCCTCTCGCCTTGGCGTACAGTGCATCCGGATCCACAGTATATCTAAATGAAAAAAAAAGGTGTATTAGAAAATGCCGCATTCCAGGTCGGTCGTTTTCATAATGAAAGAATAAAGAAAGCGTATATATCTGACTGATTCTTGAGATCCTATTCTAGCACCCTATTTCGGTAGTCCAGTATCAATTATTACCTGCTTACTGAAATCGTTTACAGCGATCGGTTGTGAATAGAAGCAAATGCACGGTTTTGAAGGTACATTCTAAAGAATATTATGGACCTTGTATCCGAAAATATGCAGCCCATCATCATAATTAAATTTAAGGGGGTATTAACCACAGCACCGGCCTTGTTGTGCATGCAAGACAAGACATCCTGCACTAGTCTTTGTCATAATAAGGCTTAACGTGCCTTGTGAACATTTCGAAAAGTCACTTGTTTCAGACCACCTTTGTAAAGCGCTAAATGCTGTATAATGCGAAAATTTGGGACTTCAAAAAGATCGTCCGATATAAGTGGCTCTTTGAACTAGTAGCTTACTCGCATTGTTCTTTCAAAAATATTTTGCATTTCTCAAATTCGGATAAATTCTTTCCTTTCTTCCATGTCAAGTGAAATGAAATCCTGGTGTTTTATTATTATGTTTGTTATTCGTTTATTATTATGTTTGTTATTCGTTTATTATTATGTTACTTTTGCAAATAATTATGTTACTTTTATAAATTTCCTTAATATAAACATGAGTTTTGATGTTTTATCTGGACGGTGTATCATGTTTATTATCAGAAATATTTAATAATTATTATCATCGTTGTTAACTTCTAAATAGCTCTGCTAGAACTCAAATGCTTAGAACGTAGACAAATTTGACAAATTCCTGGAATTACTCCCTTCTCCTATTTTTACTTCTTAAAAGTTCTCTTTGCTTGCTTTCATTGTTTTTCGAAATATTCCCTACATTGCAAAACTTCACTACTTAAAATTCGGTAAGTCGGGGCTCATTGTTAGTTTAGTGAAGGATGCTGCACTTCCATTACGAACTCATTACTGTTATTTTTATTGTTGCGCATAGATTCATTTAAAGTGTATTTTCAAGAGGGTTTGCTCTCAAGTTCAATAAAAATGTATTTTCAAGTGACGTTGAAGCTTCTGAATGATATAACTTATTCTGCTGCAAAGAATGCAGAACTAGATTCTGCTTCTCGGAGGACTTTCAATTGATATCTCTTGTGATGCTGGAGTTACCTGTTGCTCCTATGTGTCAACTGAAATACGTATGTCCCCCATTTAAAAGTTCCAGTAACATTGTAAGATCTGTCTCTGCTATTCCACATAAAACTAGATTAGATTCTATAATGAACCTGGCGAATTCTCGCACAGGCGTGAATAAATTACCAGCATAGAAGAAGCGTGAAAAGTAACCCTTTATTAATTCAAAGTTTAACAGAAAGGCATCATCTTAGTACGTTACAAAACACCATCAACTTGCGGTGAGAACTTAAATGTGGACTATAATTCACGTCGAATCTAAAATAAAATAGTGCTGGCTTAGCACGTTAAATTACACCTAACAGGTTGACTCACAAAAACCTGACAGGTGTGATGATAATCCGAAATGGCCAAAAGGCTTACTAGCGTAAGCCATATACATCCAAATAGCAACGAAACGTGCGCTGGCTAGCGAAAACACGCTCTGAATAAACTCAGGTATTTACCCGTTTAAATATTCACTTCACTTAAGTTTAAATTTACATCCTGGCGAGAAAATACTAGGTAAAGTTGAGAGGTTCAGGAAAGGTATCAAACTCAAAATAAATTTGTTGTGCAAAATAAGGGAAGCTCTACAGCATCAGGTGTTTGCTGTTATCGAACTATTGATTCAGAAAATTACATATCAGCCAAGGTGCAATAATACTTCAGAAGCAAAATCTTAATGTTTCACAACTGCATTTTATTTCAATGCTCATTACTTATTGTCACTTTCACTTCATAAAGGCTATTCAGTCAAATGTATGCAGTTGTTTAAGACCGGTTCAATTTAATGTTCAAAAATTGTTTTGACGTTAAAGGGAAACAACTTCGTAATTCTTTATAGATATTTTATGTAACGGATTTTGAAAGTAAGTGGAATAATGCTGAAAACGAAGTTATAACTTTTTTATAATATTTTCCCATTGAAAAAAACAATATTTTTACGAAATAACTTTTATACTTCATTTCGTTTCATACTATTAACCATTACAGTTACATATTACCGCTTTGTTTAACTCTTAAAGAGCATTTTCTGTCTCTCCTAGTAATAGATCGTTCTTGTAGGTTGATTGAAAAGTTTGAAGATTGGTTTTAATTTATTAAAAATCAGATGACGGTATGGGCCCCGTATTTTTCTCTTTTTCAAAGTAGAGTCTTTCAACACTTTTACAGCCTTTTATGAGCAATTTAAAAAACATGAAACAGAGGTTTCCTGGCACTTCTTTTATCAATGCAGCCGAGAAGTTTTTCACTTCCTCATATGCAAACAATCTCTTTCCGCGCAACAGTCGTTTCAGGGTTAGGAATGCAATAATATCTCCATACGCTAAGTCGAGGTTACATGCAAGGTATTCTAGCACTGTCTTATCGATTTTAGATATGCAAAAAGAGTAACATGCAGGCGGGCATTGTTCTGGAACAAAAGCCATTATTTACTGAACCAGTTTAGTCTTTCCTTTCTTATTGTTGCATACTGTTAACATTTCATTGTCTGCCCCAGAATTAGCAACACTGACATTCGCATGGCCTAGCAGAACGTGCTTCATCGAATACTAGTGTATATGTTCTTTGAAATGTCTTCATTATTGAAACACTGCAGCACGTCTAAGTATTTCACCCTGATATGTATGACGTAATATTTCTAACGTCTCAACGCTTCCTAAGTTTAACTCAAAATTTGATCACGCCTCTGCCATATTTTTGAAGAGCCGTCTTTCTCATTCGTGAGATCTATTAGGTGCTTTCGCTTACTCTGACAGAATATCAAATGGCTATCCATCTGCAATTTCAAGTATTTCAATGTATAACCTCCACAAAAGCTAGTCCAAGGTTGCCCCATCTTTCTTCAGCTTACATCTGACTAACATTTCACTTATAATCTTAAAACTTTTCAATCATCCCTTGCACATTGTTACTTTTTCATGACTTGTAATAACTTTACTAACTTCTTATGAAATTACTTCTGATTCTGTAGGTATCCCTGAAGACCAAGAAACCAAGAACCGTCCTAAAATACTACTAAACCGTCTTACCGGTTTCGACCACGCAGTTCGTGTGCAATACCGCATCGTTTTGGGAGACGCGGACAGAGTGTTCGATTCCGGCATCCTGTGCCAAATTTCTGACGTCACCGGACGCATTCGTGGCTTTCCCTTAATGTGCAGTGTCTCGGATCTCTTACACCGAGGCATTCTTCGAATATATGTCGAAATGATCTATGCAAATGCAATCAGCGAAGTTCTCATACCTCTCCAGAATAAGGATCCAAGTGACACAACTCCAAACTGCTATGATAGAGAGAAGCATGCTTGGCTGGCAGAGGGGGACATTGAAGGTGAATGCCTTAAACTGAAGCTGTTTTGTTCAGACTTGCACCACGTGCCCCGAAATCATCTGCGCTACGTATCATGGAATGCATACGTTGTTCGGAAAGAGAATAGACTTCCTGTTAATGCAAAAGATAATAGCACGATAGTCGTACTGAATGCACCTCATTGGAATTATTATATTCAAGAAGGTGTAGACATGGGTATTGTCATGGAAACAGACATTCCTGTTTCGTTGGTAAGTAACGGTTCCTAAATGTTCATTTACAACACTTTTTTGTTATATTGCATGACACATGACATTTCGTGAATTTTTCCGTCTTCCAAGAAAAGGTTTTCAATACGAAAGGCCCAGTATTTCTGAAATAGATGCAGATAGTTCTGTTGTTCTAGAAATATACAATTAAGAAAAATGAGCTTCCAAATCTCTGTAGTCAGCTGGTTAAAAAAGCGAAGTAAATAACAAAATTAGGTGAGACAGGTTTTTTTTCCACATGAAAAAAACGTAAAGCAGCAAATTAAGCAAGATAAGTATTCTTTTCATTTGACACTTGCTAACTTAGTATATGAGAAGGAGATAAATGTAAACGATCAGGAGCTGTTAAATCACATGATCACTGCGGAGAGGGTGGCTGTTCTGTAAAAATAAATGCTTGTTGCTTTACCAAATTTATAAATAATAAGGCCAAAGATTATAGGCCAAAGATATAGAAAGAGCGTGAGTTTTTTCTAACTAGAGGTGTGAACTTTCTGTCATACTGAATGGATACAGATACCAATCGAATCTTGCCTTTACAACGTTGTCGAATCAATCGAAATCATTTTCCCCTAACAGTTTTCAAGATAGCTGAACATTGCTGAGAAATTCTGAAGAAAATCTTATAGCCAAATTTCTCTACTCCCAATTTTTAAATTTTTGACCAACTGAAGAAGCTTTTATGAAGCAAAATAGTCACACAATGCGTGAGACGATACTATATGGTTGAGGACATCAACAAGGCCGGGATTCATTACTTTGACTAAATAGTGGTAGACATTCAGACAGACCACTGGTAGGCAAATCCATAGTATATGGAACTGCACCAAGTTTCTTTTACACCTTTTTATATAATATGAAAAGCTAATAAAAATGAGTGCCGTTAAATTTCTGAAATTTGTGACTAAAATGTAAGAAATTCTGAAAATCGCTTAATTAATTATTTGATGGCGCATCTATAAATTGACTTTCAAATTCATTATCCGATCCTTTTTCAGAAACCCTCTCTTCATCTGATGAGTCTTTTTGAAGGTTATCTTTTATTTGCTCGTAGACTTTAATTTCTCATAGATATTCCATTTCATTTCAAATTTAACTTGCTCTATTTCTATTTGTTAATTTCTCTTGTGTAAAATTTATTAGATTAGAATGTCTTACGGCATTCTTTAAAACAAATTTTAGATCTCCGTTTGTCCGTCGTCCGTAAAAAAGGCATAGTCCAGAATAAAAAAGAAATATGACGAATACAGTTTCTCAGCTTGGAAAACAAAAGGTTGATAGGCAATTTGCTGCACGTTAACAGAATAAAAATATTAAAGGATATGAAAAGCAATTTGTAGTTTGCAAAATAGTAGAAATCCTTATCATGCAAAGGCATGAATTTGATTTCCTATAAACATATGTTAGTAACTAAAAAATCGTGAACATGAGTAGAGTTTGATTATAACTTCAAAGCAGTGACTGTAAATTTCGTGAAATGCTGAGTATGCCTTTTAAACAAAATAGTAAAGCCACTGAAAATAATCAAATTCAAGCATTCCAAATATTATAATAAAATGTTTGTTCCGAATTTAAAAATTTGTAGTTATTAATTTTTTTAATTATATGTAAGGGTTTCAGCAGCTGATTTTCGCATATATCATTCTTTTTGAATACGTGAATCAGCTGCATTTTCCCAAATTACTTAATATACTTAGTGGAATTAATTTCCTTGTCAGCAAGTTTTTGCGAATTTTGAACATCTGCAGTTCGATTTTTTCTAAATTACATAAATGTACAAAATGAAAAGTCATATATTTTTTACGAACTTCAGTACTCTGAGCATTAAGAAAACTGAAACGTAACTCTGAAATTCACTCATGTCCATAAATTAAGGATAATGTGAAATCAGGCAAAGGAAGAGTTAGAAGCGAAACAAATTTGACTTATTTGTAAAGCTTATTTATTAAACAAAAGGTAAAGAGCAAAAAAAGATGCTATATGTTTGATATCATTAAAAAAATTAGCGATTTTTTCTCCCTGGAGCAAATTACAAAAAAACCCTATCTACAAAAAACCAATATTACATGGTTGGTATGATTGTTAATGCATTGTATGTCTCCCAGACGATGCAATACAGTCCGTACAACGCCTAGGCATGCTGAGTATCAAATTATCGATGTGATCTTGGGGGACATAACATCACTCAAAACGCAATGCTCTCCAAAGTTCCGGTAGACATGTAGGAGGAGGTTGACGGGCTGCAACTCGTCGGCCAAGCATGTCCCACACGTGCTCTACTGGATTCAAGTCCAGTAAGAATGCTGGCCAGTCCATACGGGTGATATCCTCCGATTGAAGGCATTCGCTTAGGATGTTTGCACGGTAAGGACGGACGTTGTCATCCATAAACACAAATTGTGCGCCCATGGCGCCCCGAAACAAACGTACATGTTGTTCTAGAATGACGTTCCTATAGATTTGGCTTGTCATGGTTCCAATTTCAACATGCAGGTCAGTTCTGGAACCCAGAATAATTCCACCCCAAACGAGCACTCCTGCACCACCGTAACGGTGTCGTTCAATAATGTTTTCTTGGTGGTAACGGGTATGAAAGTCCGGCGAGAATCAGACTGCAAGCTAAACCTGGACTCGTCGGAAAACATCACACAAGCTCACTGTTGCGGTGTCCATAATGCATGCTCTCTACTCCAAGCCAACCGCAGGTGACAGTCTGCCTTGAAATTGTCGTACCAGTGGCTGAAGAGAGCTGACGAGACAGGTCTGAGGCTGTGCTCCGCCTGTTTCTTTTGGCTGTAACTGCTAAATACCGGTCCTCATTCGGCGTTGTAACTCTGGGTCGACCTGTGCTGTAACGTCTACTCACATTGCCATCATCTTGGAATTGTTGCCAAAGCCTGGAGATGACACTCTGGGCAATTCCAAGTTCGTCTGATATTT
>KK113021.1:323440-377247 GCA_000611955.2 Stegodyphus mimosarum | reverse complement strand
CCCCCGGATAGCTGTTCCTGTAGTTTGAAATTGTCTCCAAAGTCGTGAAACGATGCTCTGAGCAATTCCGAACTCTGCAGCCACACTTGTCACACTGCGGCCTGCCTCCAACTTCCCAATGATTCGACCTCGGGTAAAAGCATCCAGATGTCGTCTAACAGATTGATTATTCGCCATTTCTCGCTGAGACAGCAACTCGGTGTGATTTTAACTGCTATACGGCGTGCAATCTCTTTGCCAGAAATACTGATCTTACACCGACAACATGCTTTATACTACTCAGACACTCCCCCATTACGTCTACCTGCATATCTGCGCATGTGCTACGGTACATCACCTTACTTAATCTCCTGATTGGTCTTTCTGTCCGCTCTGCCTCTTCGTTCAACTGATATGCTAATTTTTCGACTTCATCCTTAATTTTTGCACACCAGTGTATATCACTCTCTTACACTCTCGTCATTGTGACGTACCATCGGTGTCATCTGGCTACTTCCTGAAATTTGCATATGATTCTTGAAGATATGTGTAGTGATTTTACAGGTGATATATTTATTTTAGAGTTCGATTTCCGCGTGACTCGGAATTATCCTTAGTTTATGGACATGAGTGTATTTGCGAACTACTGTTTTGTCAAATGGCAGTTATATTTTTTCATAAATATGTGTTATACCATGGATTTGTAGCAGATAAACATGTGAGCAAAATGAGATGGACGGTATTAATTTACAGAGATAGGTTTTGGCATGAAAATGGCTACCTAGAATATGATCAATGCTTTTTAAAGCTAATTTAACAAAAAGTCGGATTTCCTTGATCGATTATGTAGGCTTTATAGTCACTTCCCACTCCTTTAACAGAACTGTTAATCAGTGCGTCTGGAATCAACTGCTATCTTGTAGTAAATTAATTTGTATAGCGTGCTAAGTTCCAAGAAAACTGACACCCAAAATTCTTCACTAAATTTCACGTTAAACATACCCAGTAAAATGATGTTTTAAAAGCTTTTAACAATTCTATTGAAGTAATTATTATTTACAAAATATGATGCTGCTCCCTTTTAAAATAAGGCTTTGAATACGCATCTGTAATAAACGTAAAAGAAATAAAACCCTTCCGGTTTTCTTGGAAGATTTTTGTTTTAGCATTCACTCTCCTTGTGAATAGACAACTTGGCCTCTTGAAGATATCTTTAAACTGGTTTCAGTTTCTTTGTCTTGTATATATTATTACTTTGCCGATCTTTAAGCTTGAATTCAATTTGAAAATATGAAGGTAACAAAAGATGTTCTAAATGTCTTATTTTCATATAAAAGCATTTGCGTATGAATGTTTATATGGAGCAATTTAAATGTATATGTTATTATCTTACACTCTTTATAGTGTTAAGAAGTAAAATGATAGTTATTTAGTTATAATTAGTAAAGAATAACATAAAATTTTATAAAACTATGTCCAGGTGTTAAACAGATGTTACTTCCTTCAAAGTTGGGAATGAAAGTCTCCCTTTTTAGGAGTGAAACTTTCATTCCCGACTTTAAAACTTTGTGCATCTCCAAAGGGAGAAGTCTTTGTGTAGACAGTACAAAAGATCTGGTTTTAGACTACTTTTGTCACTCGAATTTTACTGTCCTCACTTGACATATTTACATAGTTTTGCAAGGCTGTAGATTGATTTCTTGAAATTGCTGTCACGATTCAAAAACAATACACTTCCTTTCTTTATGTTATTTTTGCTTCACAAAGTTCTTTTAAATGTCTTAAATTCTCGACTCCAAAATACTGCGTGTTTTCTTTTCGGAGTTTTTGACAATAAGTTAATTGCTTGTTCATTTTCTGGCTATCTATCACGTCAAGATCAGGAACTTCAGTTTCTTTATTTCATACCTATGTTAGTATATGTTCATGCTACAAGGTTTTCTTTGTCGGCTGAAAAATAAAAGGTTTTGCTGTAATTAATTCTTCATCTGGTTAGTAGTTTTGCTGTAATTAATTGCCTATCGCAGATGACGATGTATAGCTTTTCAAATTATAAGCTTCCTTTCCTAGGAATTTTTTGGAAATATTTGTTAATCTCTGCAAGAAGCTTTTCATTACAGAAAGGTTGAATCTTCGTTTATTTCTTCCATACTTCTG
Organism: Stegodyphus mimosarum; assembly: GCA_000611955.2. Classification (NCBI taxonomy): domain Eukaryota; kingdom Metazoa; phylum Arthropoda; class Arachnida; order Araneae; family Eresidae; genus Stegodyphus; species Stegodyphus mimosarum. The sequence goes on along the minus strand of KK113021.1, from coordinate 375,111 downwards.
GATTCTTCTCAAACGTGAGCAAGGCATCTCTTTATTTTTTTCCAATTAAACTAATGCCGTTGCCACTATATATGATACTAGGTTTACTTCTTTGGGCCATAAATCTTAATACTCGATTAAAATGTCAATAGAAGGAAATTTTTTCAGTGACGAACCACGCAAAACATGGCTTACATAAAGCCGACTATCCAATACTTCTTTTTTTTTCCTCAAAAGTAATGGCTCACACAAGTCTGCTCTTACTACCGCACTGTTAATTCAGGAAATAAAACTGTTTGAATTTTAATAAGATTAACAAAAGACAGCTGCCATCTGCCGTATTTACGTAAAACTTGTTTAATAGCATTTTGTCATTTTTAAAATCCAAAATCATTCTCTTAAGGTAGACACAGGAAATGGACATAAGCATACTTCATTTCTTGTAGTGTTTGTCTTCTTTGATTCTATGAACGTGACATTGTTTTTTGACAATGGAAGACAAAAATAATGCACAGCTAAAAGCTTTTGAATTTTTCCTCATAGCAGTTTGAGTTTTAACATATCAGTTCTTGGTTATCAATAAATGTTTACACTGATGAATTGTTTAATTAAGTTACTTTTCAAAGAAATTCCTTTACAAATATTTAAAAACTGGGCATTCTGCTTATCAAATGCTCGAACAAGTGCATTTTATAATTTTCGTTCGGTTGCATTTTTTCTTCCATTGTTGCAAAACCAAAGAAATCAAACTGCAACTTTCAACATATTTCTGAAACGGAGTTGCTTTAGAACTGATCCAAATCTTCAGGTGTCAGTAACAGTCTCAACAATCTTTCTAGTCTCCGAATTTGTTAGTTCTGCATCGGAAAAATACTTTTAGTCATATTTCTGTAGATACTCATAAAGAAATGGGCTTCTCTTATCAGCAGCATTGTTGAGGGTACAAATGCTCTGCAGAGCATCCTCTTGAAGGCATAGCTTTCCTAGACCAGAATGCTAGTCTCAAGTGTGTTTAATTTTATCATTTCCAAAATTCGAATTTGAACGAAAGCGGCCTAATTCATATTTTCTTTCAAAATCCAATTGAGAACATTTTTCGAATAAGTAAAAAAGTGTTTTCCAGATTGCCAGTTTTCAATTCTTTGATTGCTACACTTTAATAATGTTGTTCCTATAACGCACGATATTAATTCCTATTTCGGAATAGTCTCTTCTTTTATTGGAGATAGTCAAGACTTCGCTTACGTCAGTTTAGGAAACTCCTACATTTTCAAAGTTTACAAACAACACCTTGCAAAATTTGTTCTTCTTCGTGTAATCTTCAGCAAGTCATCTCAAGAAACTAGAGGAAAAGCAAAAGCGAATTAAGTTGCGTCGCAAAAGACATGGAGTTGCATCATTTATGGAGATCTCTTAAAATGCGAGCATGAGCTGGATATTTTGTTCAAAATTTCAAATTGTTCTTTCCATTTACCGAGTTTCGTTGACGTTTTTTCAATTCAGCATCCAGTCTTACTTCCAACTTTTAGCATTATTCCATAAGAAAACCCAAAGTATTAAATTTTATCAGATCGAGTATTTTGTTGATTTGGGTGAGAATAAATGTTTTAGAAAATCATTTCTAGAAAATCATCTTTTTCCCCTGTTTTCATGAATTCGATTCGATACAGTCATCTTCAATACGTCACTGCACTTCCAAAATTGTTTCAACTGTATCTTGATCTTCTAGATGTTGTAAGAATCACTTTAATTTTCTAATCCGTTATCTTAGGTTAAATGACTTTCCTATCAAGCCTCATTTCATTTCCCAGCCAGAATGCAAATTTCAGCACGCGTGGTATTCAAATTATGTAGAAAGAAGGAAATATTTAAAGGAAGGTTTTGGAGGTGGAAATGAAACATGTTCTGCCTGCTTGAAGGCCACGTTGCTAACATTGATTCTTTAGCGATTAGAATTCTACGGCGTTGAGTTAGTCTTGCTTTAGGCTTGTTTACGCCAACTTCGATCAAAGCCAGTTTTCGCGGTAGTTAAACTGTGAAGCCGTTAGGCAATACTTAAACTTCAACAGTTTGAAGTTTATCCACAAAATATCAAACTTTGTACAACATCAATAGCTAACTGCCTACGACGTATGCATGGATATAACTGGGGCTTAAATCTCCATATAACACGCATTCTTCTAAAAACAGTCATATCAAAAATGGTAAATTTCGGAGCCGGAATTTGGGCACAATCAATGACAGTGAGAAAGATCAAATGTTTAAATTCAATTCAAAGACCTTTTACGCTTTGGATTACACGGGCGTATAGCACAACTTCAAATATAGCACTTGATACTTTAGCTGGTACTTTTCCATTGTCAATCAGTGCAGAAATAGAAAGCGTCTATATGAAAGTCCTTCAACTCAACCAAGCCGCAGAATTCAACAACCAAACCTTTTGTCCACCCAACTATGAAAAGAAAATTAACCCCAATCTTATCCATCCAGCGCTTCGCTTCAGCAAAATAAAATTCCCCATATCTTAAGAAAATTCAAGTAGTTCATCCCCAATTGCTTATACTGATGGATCAAAACTAGAAGGAAAAGTTGGTTCTGCAGTCTATTTTCAAATTATCTCTTCAAAGATCATTAAATGGAAAGGCCATCTCCATAATAATATTAGTGTTTTACAAGTGGAATTGTCAGCCATAAAAGCAGCGATTGAAATAGCCATTCTCAAAAATCTCAACGAATTTAGCATAAAATCTGACTCCCAAGCAGCCATTCTAGTTATTAAGAACCCCTTACCTTCCTCTCCATTGATATCCGACATAAATTCTCTTCTTGGCAAAATTCTACAAAATTCAAATTTCATGGATCAAAGGACATAGTGGCAAATTTGGTAATGATCAGGCAGATGAATTAGCCAAAGCAGCAGCTATTAATCAATATGTTACTGAAATCATCATTCCCTGGCCCCGCTCAAATTTCAAATATCAGCTAAAACAACTAGCTTCAAAATCTTGGCAAGATTTGTGGAACAATGCTCCACAGGGAAGACGCACATATAACTTGATCCCCAATGTAAGCTTCGCATCTCTGTACTCGAATGCTTCACTAAATTACTTTATAACGGACCCTTCCCTACATATTTCTACGCAAGAAATATGGCGAATTCTGATATCTGCATATGTAGGGAACAGGGAACTCCTGATCATTACACATTCTCATGCCCTTAACCGAGGATATTCACATAAAATCCCACGAACTGATCTCCTGGCATTCCAAAGGTTTTTAATTAAAGATAAACATCAGTATCCAAAGTTTCAGAAAATTATGCAACGACTCTCCTCCTACGGCCTAGATCTCTGTCAAGTGTAAGTCCGCACAATTTTTTTTGGCATAAACTTAGTGAACTTTTACATGCTGTGATTATGGACAAAATGACTCCACTCGTGAACTTTATAAACTGCAAAATACCTTTATATCTGAAATAACCCATCGACACCCACCTCTTTAGTATTATTATTACAATTCATTTTGATATTGTGTTATTAATTATAATTAGCTCATTATGTTTATCTGTTTACTAATTATGTTTATCTCCTATTTTTTTGTTGCACCAAATCATATGTTCAATTTATTTTGTGAACCTCAAATTGTATTCCGACTATTTTGTAATCTACTTATGCCCTATATCAATATTTTTAATAAATACTGGATGCGGGGCGTACTGTGGGATTGCACGATGTACCATAATATTCAAACTCTAGACCTTTTGGAAAGTTCCAGTCTATTTAAATTCTCATAAAATTTGCAGTCCCCCACCCCCTTTTTTTTCTTAACGAGTTAGTATGGGAAGGCATTACCAGTTGACCTATGGTACGTCGCTGGTGCCCCCCCCCATACTTTTACCTTTACCTTTACCTTTCGATTTAAACCAAAAGTGCATAGCGTTAAACTTTATTTAAGTCAATAAAGGGTTCTCTACACTCTACTAAGTGTGTAGTGCATTAAAAGCCTTAGTGATAATTCACTAAACGTCGCGTACGTTTTATGTTAGCAACGAATACACGACGTTACAAGGTCTTTAACTTCCTCTGTAATATTAATCTTTAAAGGAAAAAGTGAAGCTTCTAGCATTCGGTTGTAATTTCTAATAAGTTCTTCTAATTGACTCTAATTCTAATCTGCTGAGGTCCCTCAATTATCGACATTGAATAAATGTTTCAGCTATCTTCTTCGTGGTTCTTTTGTATCAGGCATAAGAAGCAACAAAGCCGCTGTTAACAGGAAAAGACCCACATTAATTCAAAAAAACAAGTCACCAATGTTTGTAAACCTGCAACTCAAACCAGAGGCAAAACTTCCTCTACAACCTACCGTCTTAAAAAACCAGAGGAATTTTCAAAACTTTCTGACGATTTTCTTTAGACCTATCTGATGAAAATTTTTTAATATCTGCACTAATTCTTATTTTACATTTCCAAACTTAGGCAATATAGAAGATATATGTGCATTCTTGTATATCTTAGGTATTCTTAAGCCTGCGTAATATTGAAAGTATCTACAGCAAAGAAAAGCGTTCTAAGTTTCCAGTTTAAGACAGCTCGCGTTCTGTCTACTGGCCGAGAGAATAAATGTGCTGAACAAACTAGTAGCTTGATCATGACTCAAATATAGGCGAATGGGCTGACTGCATCGATATTTTCCTGATTTTCCCCCTGTATAACGTAAATATGAGTCAGTTTCGTTTAGAAAGCTGTCTACGAAGGCATTCATTCCTTTAGGTAAATAGACCTTTGCCGTAATCAATTGAACAAACAAACGCGATAGCTCATCAGGTATCAAGTACTCTTATTTGTTATACTTGAGCGCAGAAAGGAATTAAACTGCAGCATATCCGAAAGAATGTGAACATCTTCGAAGGAATATTTAATGTTTTAGCTGTTTTTATAAACATTTTGAATCATGGAAAAGCTTTAATTTTTCTCAGTATGTTAATACAAATGCATGATTTTAAACACTTCGAATACAGTCAAAATGATATATATGTTTAACTATTTAATTAAAGTTTCCTTTACTTCTACTACTCTTGCATCTCAGCAAATGAATTGAATAATACATTCCCACAAGTTTTGCAGTGAGGTGCAGTTTGTAAACGAGGTTATTTAAACTTATTTTCTGTATATAAGTTACGAAACAAATTATAACTGACAAGGTTTTGTGCCTAAGTAACTCATATTATACAATTTATCTATATGATTAATATTTTATGCATGTCTTAGACACTCATCACCTTTTTGCAACCTGAGACGAGTAATTTGAACCGGTTGAATATTAATATATTCATCTCCAAATTCAAATCGTAAAAAGCATTTTGGGGAAAATACTTAAGTGACATGGCAAAAGGAAATCTTGGACATACATTTACACATAATCGCAAAAGTAACAAACGTTAAATTCTACCAAAGAAGACTAAGTATAGATCTTGAATATACAAGTAACTCTTTAAAATCTTTCATATTTGGAGTTTGATACCTTACGCTGTAAAACCCTTCACACTGAGATACAGAACACACTGTTTATACTGACGCTTTACCTGAAAGAATCCAGCAATTTCCCCCCGCCCTCATGTAAGAATTTTTGCTCTTTTATTCATTCATTCTCATTTCTTAACTCATAAAGAAATCTGTGACAATAACCAGCTGAAAATCGTCTTTCCGAAGAGCTTTAGTTTTTCTGGATTTTATTCATATCTGGAAAAGATCAAGCAAGTTACTCTTGGAATATGCCTGTTCAGTAGAAATTTATCAGCTGACTGAGTCCTGTGTGGAATTGTGGTCCTACACCTTAATTAAAAAACAACATTCATAAGTCTTTATGGTATTGTTCCTGTTGTGCACAACGTTCGAATTACTCCCTTGCAACGTGACGACTGTAGTGGGATACTTATTAAAATAATATCATTCTAAACTTATAAACCACAGCCTCCAAAAGCGTATAGTTTCATAAATGTTATTACGGCTCATTTTCCTTTCTAGATGTAACAGCAACTCGATTCAGCTTGCAAATATAATCTTGAGATATCTACGAGAAAAGGAGACCATTTTGCTAAGTTTCGGAAAAAGATATTCTGTGACTGAGGAACACTAATCATGGATTGTTCACCGTACACATCATCTTCAACAAGTCTTTACTATAAAATTAACTTTCATGGAAGGCAGCAGTTATGCTGTATGAAAGCAACTGCTGTGCTATAACAGCTACTACTGTGCTCCAATTTTAAATGTTATACATTGTTATTAAAACGGTATAACGGTCGTAATAAAGTGTCATAATCTCTTTGAATTACCTCCACCAGGCATTCATGGAACCTCGCCGTTGCCATTTATTTGCTGCCATGTCAGTTCTTCTAGAAAACGCTTTCATAGCGGTGAAGTTTTTTTAAACAAAGAAAAGAGTAATTACTCATCTAAGCATTTACAATTTCTACTTCAACTCCACTGTTCATTTCTAATTTTAATCCGAAAGAAAAAGTGCCTTTCAGGGAAATTGTTTTAATCAAGGTAATATTGTATCCAAAGCTGTGTAGAGTTCCTCTCTCTTATTCTGCTAAAGGAAATGTCGAGGAACCTAGTGAACTGTTAAGCGATTTACCGCCTAGTTCAAATAACAGAAATTGTAAACTCAAGGAAGGTTAATCGGGCTTTATTCTCTCAAAATAAGATTAACGGTTGGCCGTTTCTTCGGGATTACAGCAAAGCCTCCACTTGGGCTTAAACTCAAAAATAAGAAATAAGAACTAACTGAGAGATTTAGCCTAAGCTAACATAATTCTAACGTAGTTGACCCTTAATTTTAAATTAGCCGGCGAACTATCAAAAGGCACGTAATATACGGCAGTGCATAACAGTAGTGAGACAGACTTAACCCAAAGGCAGACACAAGCTACTCAGGACTCCTAGCGCTCTCTCTCGAAGTAAATTGAACTTTCCTTTAGTACTATTTCTTACTCATTTGCATTCAACATGATTCTAAAACCTCATTCTGGTAGGGAGTTATGAGATGAAACGAGGAACGATAAGAAAGTTAATTAAATTAAAATAACTGTTATAAAATTAAAATATACCTTACAGCTGATTATAATTTTCATATCGATGAACTCTTATCATATATAAATCTACCAAATTATAATACATATTTCACTAATAACCCAAACTGGTAAAGTCATGGTGTTATGAAACTCTGAAATGAAGGCTCATATTGCTCGACTGCTGAATATAGCTACCGATCGTTCCAAAATTTAAATTTTGGTTGCAACATCACATAATTTTAACAAATGTTTAATTACTAATTTAGTAATGAATAATTACTAAACGTAATTAATAACCATTTATATTACTAATTACGTTTTAGCCCCTGCCCTTCCCGAAGGTGACATTCTTGTTTCTAATTCAGAAAGTGCTTCATATTCATTAGCCAAACTTCCTCCTTAGAGTTTCTGTAATAAATAAGCAAGTAAAATCAGTCAAGATATCTTTTGATAATAAATCACATTTTAGTGGAAATAAATCTAAAATGCCTTAAAAGCAAAACTAAAAAATCTTATCTTTCTTTTGGAATTGAAGATATTAGTCACCTTACTAGACTTCCCTCACGCTGTGCTACAAAACAGCTGCTGTTGCTAAAGCGAATGTTTGAAAGACAAGGCATGAGAAGCCCTCCCTTTAGTCCTAAGCTTCCTGGTGCTTACGTGCACTGTTTTGAACCCATCCTCTTGGAAAAGAATTTAATTTCTTTTAGTTTTATCATACTTTAGCTATTTTTGACAAGACAGAATAGACGTCAAGGGATATCGTATTAAACATAAATTGTGTTAATTCTAGCCTTCAGTTTACTCATGAAATTAATAACTTTTTCTCTTCCGTTTCTTGACTTTCTAAGAGCACATAAAGAATAATTTTTGACTATATTTCACTGGAGGCTTTTTTTTTCTGTTTGCATTTGATTTCGTGCCAGATTTTGTCTTATTTCAAAATTAAAGCTGGTTTTATTTTACTTTTCTGTTTTCCAAATACTGAAGTTTTCATGTTTATTGTTCACAATCTATTATTATTCAGGAAAAAATTATTCAGTGTTGCTGCTAATGACAAAGATTTCTCGCTTTCTTGATTGAGCCTTTTCGAAAATTTTATTGTTCTAAAATATTTTCCATCAACATCAATTATTAGTCTATTTTCATTCCTTTCCCCCTTTACATTGCTTACAATTCATCCGATTCATCCCAAATTCAACTTCTGAGTTATTTTCTTCCGTAATTAAAATTCGTGATCTCAATTTTTGAGAAAATATGGCATCTCTTTTCATTATTGGTAAACAAACATTATTCATGTAAAAGAGTTTAGAACTTAAAGATCATGAATCTTACGTCAGGAAAGGGAACACTAATTATCCTCTGCTGCTCATTCTTATCTGTCAATTATTCTTTCAATTTTCCTTCTACTAAATGAATCCAAAATTTCTCTTCAGGTGGTAAATTAAGTTTATTCTTTAAGTCTGTCGCACTGATCAAATTTAATCAATGGTATAAGTTCAAGCGTTTCTTCATTATTCACCTCATAAATTCGTTTCCTCTTTTCCCTTTTGCTGAGCAGATACTGCTTAATATCCTTTTTATTTAGAGTAACTAAGCGTAATTTTTCTTTCGAAAACGCATGACTGTTTTGCTCATGTTTCGAAATCCATTGAACCTCGTTTAAATTTTAAAAGTTTTTAACGTTTCGTTTGCTATGCACCACTTTTTATATCGTTTCTTAGTAGCCGCATTAGTGAACGTAGCCTTTTAAATGTTATTGCTTCAGTTAACTATTTAATTGCCAAATTTTATTTTTTATTTCAGCTTTGAAGTAGAAGAGTTTTAAAAATTAATGGTATTTTCTATAAATATAATCATTTAGAATCTATACTTATTGAGATGAATCTGAAGATATTTCTAGAGTTTCAACAATAATCTACGCATATAATGCACATACTAACTACACTCTCAGACACAAAAACACGACGCACCAAGAAGGAGTTATCCGAATGGGACGAAAATCGGTAGAAGTGATGTACATGTACAGAAAAACAAATAATTGCAGTTTGAGAAAAAAAGGATGATTTATTGAAGTGATAGAGCTTCACAAAGTGAAAAAGTCGGTAACGCGTTTGTCCACCTCTGGCCCTTATGCGAGCAGTTACTCGGCTTGGCATCGATTGATAGAGGTTGCAGATGTCCTCCTGAGGAATATCGTGCCAAATTCTGTCCAACTGGCGCGTTAGATCGTCAACATCCCGAGCTGGTTGGAGGGCCCTGCCCATAATGCTCCAAACGTGCTCAATAGGAGAGAGATCCGGCCAAGGTAATGTTTGGCAAGCACTAAGGCAAGCAGTAGAAACATGCGCAGTGTGGGGCGGGCATTATCTTGCTGAAATGTAAGCCCAGGGTGGCGTGACATGAAGGGCAACACAACGGTCCTTAGAACTTCGTCGACGTACCGCTGTGCTGTAAGTACCGCTGTGCTGTAAGTGTGTGTGATGACAACCAAAGGGGTCCTACTATGAAATGAAATGGCACACCAGACGATCACTTCTGGTTGCCGGCCTGTCTGCCGGAAGACAGTCAGGTTGGTATCACACTGTTGTCCGAAGCGTCTCCAGACTCGCCTTCGCTGGTCATCGGGGTTCAGTTCAAAAGGGACTGATCATTGAAGACAATTCTACTCCAGTCAGTGCCATTCCAGTGCGAATGAGCCAGACACCACTGCAACGGGCTTGACATTGTACAGAGGTCAATGGTAGTCGGTGCACGGGACCACAGTCCTCTTTCTGTGAGCTGTCTGTGAATGGTCCTTGCGGTCACTGAAGCAATAGTTGCAGGTACAATCGATGATAATGATGCATCTAGGGCTGCGAGTGCCGCTCTGACGATTGCTCGGTCTTCACGTTCTGTCGTTTCTCTAGGCCAACCGCTTCTTTTTGACGCTGTGTGCGGCCATGGTTCACCCATTCCTGCCAACATCGTCTAATAGTGCCATCGCTCCTGCTCAAATGTCAAGCTATTCGCCGATAAGACCAACCGGCTTCTTTAAGCCCAACTACATGACCTCTTTCAAATTCTGACATCTGCGCATATCGTTAGCGCATCTGTATGCGAGGCATAGTTACTGTCTACCAGAGCACACGGAATGAAATTCGTAAAGAATTTATGGCCTGGAATCGTAATTTCTCCTCTTAAATATCCTGCCAGTTGCGCAGATCAGATGCGCTGTAGCGACAACCGTTCCTTCATTGCCAGCCAAAATGTAAAATTTTGCATTTTCCGTCAAAACCTCTATGCATATCAATTTGTGTCCATTTTGTTTTATATCTTCTCAGTGCGTCGTAGTGCGTCGGTTTTTTTTTCTAATAGTGTAGTTGAATAGAAAATGAAGTGGCTGAAGAAGAATCTTGAATTTAATTGAAATAAAATCAGTAGATTTTGCAAGATACGGCTTCAAGTTTTCAAACATTGTCATTATATTTTTAGATAAACCTATATATCTAACTTATAAATTACAACATTAGCCAAGTTTTTGAATTTACACAGTACCGTTTTTGTTCTTTCAAGACTGTTCATGTACAAAATACGAAAAACGTAGAACTTCTCGTCAAAGAGAAAATGAGCGGAAAAGAATTCGTAAAATTATTGGAATTTTTATGAGGAATTAAAAAATTAAAAAAGTTACTTTCTATACATTACACTGGTATGCAAAAATTAAAGACGAAGTCGAAAAATTAGCATATCAGCTGAACGAAGAGGCAGAGCAGACAGAAAGACCAATCAGGAGATTAAGAAAGGTGATGTACGGTAGCACATGAGCAGATATGCAGGTAGACGTAATGGGGGAGTGTCTGAGTAGTATAAAGCATGTTGTCGGTGTAAGATCAGTATTTCTGGCAAAGAGATTACACGCCGTATAGCAGTTAAAATCACACCGAGTTGCTGCCTCAGCGAGAAATGGCGAATAATCAATCTGTTAGACGACATCTGGATGCTTTTACCCGAGGTCGAATCATTGGGAAGTTGGAGGAAGGCCGCAGTGTGACAAGTGTGGCTGCAGAGTTCGGAATTGCTCACAGCATCGTTTCACGACTTTGGAGACAATTTCAAACTACAGGAACAGCTATCCGGGGGTTTAGTAGTGGTCGTCCACGAGGAACCACACCCGCAGATGACCGGTATATTGCCTTACAGGCCAGAAGAAACAGGCGGCAGACAGCGGGAGAAATCGCTAGACACACGACACAGGCGACTGGACGACCGATATCGCGTTTTACCGTGGCCAGAAGACTGCACGGTGGTGGTCTGTTTGCACGACGCCCTGTACGGTGTGTACCTCTAACGCCTGCCCATCGGAGAAGGCGTTCTCTGTGGTGCCGGGAACACCGGAATTGGAGAGACAATGAATGGGGACGAGTACTCTTTACAGATGAGAGCAGATTTAGTCTGAGTTGCGATTCTAGACACATACACATCTGGACAGAGCGGGGAACACGCAATAACCCCTTCAACATCATCAAAAGGGACTGTTTTGGAGGTCGCGGAGTTCTCGTTCGAGCAGACATAATGCTTGGTAGCCGGACCGACCTTCATATCTCCCAAGGAGGTTCGTCACCTGGGACTGCTATTGTAACGAGGTTCTTCTTCCTTACATGCGTCTTTTCACAAGGGCTATGGGTCCTCAGTTCCTCTTCATGGACGACAACGCTCCACCTCATCGCACAGTTACTGTCGAAGAGCTGTTGGAGAGTGAAGATATTGAACACATGGATTGGTCGGCAAGGTCTCTGGATCTAAATCCCGTCAAGCATGTACGGAACTTACTAGGGAGACCCGTGGCAGCACGTAACTTATCGCCAGTAACGATTCCGAAACTGCGATTGGTGCTACAAGAGGAACGAGCAGCAGTGTCTCAACAGCTCATTAACAACCACATATCCAGCATGCACAAATGATGTGAAACCTGCCTAGCAGTCAGGGGAGATCATATCCCCTATTAAAGACCGGATGTTTCTTGCTGGACACCCATCACAAGGATGTTTCGGCCTTCAGTCGCATTGCGCTCCATGCTACTTTTTCAATAAAGCTTCTTTTTATCCCTCTGATTTCTCTTTTAGTAAGTGTTGCTTACATTACTCATGTCCTTACGTATTGGGGATCTTATGGTATTAAATGTGTTGATTTGGAAAGCTTTTGTACAAAGTTATATTGAAAAAACCGTCTCGTCCTTAATTTTTGCACACCAGTGTATTTTTATTTCCATATTTTTATCGTTAGTCTTATTTAAATGGCAAGTATTTTGTCATATCGAAATAAAACTCAGACTTAAGCTAGAAATAAAAACAATAATACTGGAAGTAAAATGATAAGAGATGTTTGCAAACGAGGAAAAATATGTTAGTGAGATAAATTATAGGCAGGTAAATAAACATATTGATAAATTATGTTAAATTAATGATAAATGGGTTATGATTAAATTAAAATATCTTTATCTTTCTCTGAGTAAATACAGTAAAAACTATAGGAAACACCTGTGATGTTTTATCTAGCCGCATTAAATGTCCGTAAATGTGGAAGGTGTTTGAGTTCTATACACTTTGTGAGAATAAATCCAATTGAATCATTTAATTGTTTGTATTTTTTAATTGCAGCGAAATAAAGTAGAAGCTTTTCTTGATCATGTGGTGAATGGAGGTGAGAAATATGTCCTTTATGACACTCTCAAACGTAAAAGACAATGGCTCTCTTCCAATCAAACGTCGTTAGTTACACTAACGACAGGCTTATACTCCAGAAAGGTATTGTTTGGTAATACTTGGGGCGTAATCCATTCTGAGATGGTAAAACCAGCTGAAGCGATAATTGCAAACTTTTATTGTCGAGAATTCGTAATTTTATTGTCCAGTAAACTAAGCTTTGATTAAAAAGTATCCAGTTCTTGTTTGCAGAAAAGGAGTCATGCTACAGCATGACTATGCAAGAAAGACTCTAGATAAAATCAGAGTCCCCTAGCAGCTGAGCGGTAAAGCGGCTGAACACTAGTAGTTTGACCTGGGATCCAATCCCGGCGAACGGGCAGACTGCATGGTTTTTTTTCATGCGACGCGGATATGAGCCAGTTTTCCTTAAAAAGTTCTACACAAAGACATCACTCCCCACAGACAGGTAGCTCTTGAATTGCTTTGCTTAACCAATTAACATAACCTTCATAAAATCAAAGAGTTAGGATGGTAGGTATTATCACCCCATCTTATTTGCCTGACATCTCAACCTCCAATAACCATTTATTCAGGGTGTTAGCAACAATTCTTGAGCGGAAAAAAATTTCGCAATATGAAACAAATCAAAACCCCATCATTGTTCTACAGATCCAGAGAGGTACATTTGCCCACTAAGTGGCAAAAATCACTGATAATGAGGGCAATTACACCACTGACTCAAATTGAAAATATATTATAAAATTATTTAGTTTAATTTGGCAAAAAAAATATCACGCTACTTTCCAGTCCCTCTTATATTATTTTCATTCGTACTCTTTGTGGTCATATAAAACTGATTTTTCTATATTTGACTTCTAATTTCATTTACAGCCTTAGGTTAATCAGTAGAGCTCACGTTTTGGTTACTAAATAGATACAGCTTGTAAAAATTTGGGTGTTCATTCTTCAGTCTTCCTAGAGAAACTGAAGTATATATTAAATGCCAAGTACCAATATCAATTTTATTACCATCTAATTAAAAAGTTGCAACTATAACAAAATTTCTAATACAAATTTTTGTACTACGAGTCATTTATATACGAAAGAAAAGGGCTTCTTCTTATTTGGAGCTTTGGTGCGCTCTAGTTGGAGTTATGGTTTTATCCACAAACTGAGAATTTTCAGATCTGGGCTTCCGTGGGTCAAGGCTGAATTCAAGCTCTGCTCAAAATATTTCATTATTATTTAATTGGTTCTAGCTTTAAAAATGTAATATTATTATCATAATTAACTAATATATTTCATTTCCTAATTTTCAAGATTTTGAATTCCATTTCTCTTAACTGCGGAAAAATATTATAAGGTTATACATGTCAACCCAAATGCAGGATTTGACTCTAGCTCTGACAGTAATTTTTAGTATTAACAGTTAACTTTTTATACAACAAAACAGCCTTTACTAAAATTCATATTCAACTGGGTTATAGAAGTGAATATAATGGAAATATGGAGCCGTTTCTGGCAGTCTGAATAATATTAGAGTCATACTAACAAAAATGTCACAATATAGCACCTTGCTAAATTAAGCTAAACAAAATACTCAAAAATAAATTGCTTTGTAGTATACATTAACAATTCTGATTAATGTCACACTCGCCTACCACGAGCCGATTGGTAAGTCGCTGAATGCTGGTAACTCGACCTGGGTTGGATTCCAGGTGAACGGGCTGGTTGCATGGGGGTTTCATGGTTTTTCCCATGTGTAACGTAGACACAAGCCAGTTTTCCTTAAAACGTTCTCCACAAAGACATCATGTCCTTAGTCAGATAGACTTAGTTTGCTTTGCCATTATAAAGTCTATGTCTCTTAGGGAGCCTTACACTATAGACTTTAAAAGGACTATTCAAGAATTATCTTCTAGCCTTGTGAAACAAAACAAAAGTCAGAAGAAGGGTGTATAAGACCCTTTTATTCGAACAAAACTTAACAATTTACCCAACCCAATTAAATCAAGCCAAGCATTTCTGGCTTAACAGAAATGCGAAAGAATGAATAAATTCAAAATGCGGTAGATTAGCCTAACAGCTAACAGAATAATTTAACGCAAAGCAAAGTTCTGGTTTGTAGAAAACCGGCGAGACAAAGCCAGATGGCTAGAAGCACTCAACGCCACTAAATCAAGTCGCTAATAATCGCAGCACAACGTGAGCTGGAATAGGTAGACACGCTCTAAAACGAACTTCTGAAACTCTTGCTTAAATAGCACTTCTTACTACCTTAATATGAATAAACGCTCACTTTCTCATTTACCTTCTGGCATGAAAAGCGTGGGTGAAAAGAGAATAATAGGAATCTAGTCAAAGTTTAAAATGAACTATTAGTTCAAAATAAATAAATAAACCTCACACCACAATCAAATAAACCAAACCATTCTCAAACTCACTAAATTCGGATAGGATCGTCATTCCACAAGTACTCATAAATGGCTTTATTTCAGTACGGCATAGCACAAAGATTCAGTTAAATCTTCCAATTTGCCATAACAGTTCTTACTTTTTCTGCACTGTGGATCCTACTAATAGACAAATTCAGTTTGCGTAAGTTGATGCCATTTGTTTTAACCTTCATTTCTTACCTAGAGAGTTGAAACAAGGAAAGAAAAGCAAAATCGACTGTATTTATCTCAACTAATATAGAGACTATAACCTTGATTACATTACGAACCATAAAAAGCGATTATTTAGCTCCAAAGTCATGTTATTCTTCAAATAAATTGAGTCTCAGAACTGAAGTATTGACAAGGAAATTTTCTAAAATAATCAGCGTAAATTATTAATAATTAAACTAACATGATATAATTAATATAAATTTTGAATAAAGCTTTTTCACTTTGAACACAGTCTGGCATAGGTCCCTTTTCTTCAGAAGCATAATATTTTTGCTCTGAAGAAGAGAGGCCTATGCTAATCACTCCCAAATCGATGGAATTTATTCAAAATCTATTCCAATCTAAGTGTGCATTTTTGTCCAATTTTTTTACTTTTTTATATTGAAACTGTTAGCAAAAAATAACTGAGTTTAACATCTGATCCATCTTTTTAACGCATTAGAATCGCCGGTCAATGGTGTTTACTAACCAAATTAGAGCATTAGAACAAATTGGAAACTTCAGAGCTTACTCTTTGCTATTCTACATTTAAAATAAACAAACTAAATTCAAATGTCTGCAGAAAACATGCAAAACATTTTTTTTAAAAAAGGACGTTGAGAAAGAAGCATTTAAACTTTGTTGCCGGCTATACATTTTTTAAAAAAAATATTTGCTTTTTCATTAGATGAAAAGTTAGATTTTTTTGCAGAAGAAATGAATTGGAGAAGGTTAATATTTTGTTGAGAACTCAACGACTTTCGAACTCAGAAAAGTAACAAAACAAATGCTAAGAACAGTTTGCAAAAATTTTGTTACATTGATATACACTCTATAACATAAAAAGCGACTCACCAGAAAGGAGTTATCCAAATAAGACGAAAATCGGTAAATACTATTGTGGGGTTTTACTTATTTAATTCCAATGTTCAGTCTTAGAACCCCACGAACACTAACAAGCGAATAATCGCTTAAGTGTGAGAACAAACACGTAAGACTTAAGAAGGGTTAACTAGCCTTTATTTTTCAGAATAAATACAATTATTTCCTAACTCGGAGTATACACAAAGCCTCCACTTGGGCTTGAACTTAAAAAATTATGAATTTAAATTAAACTAAGCTTAACTAAAGGTCTCAAAGCAAAACTAAAGGTCCCCTAAATATTAATTAAATCGGCGAAGCCAAGCAAGGGCCTAAAATATTATCCTAAGAGAGAACGTAGCCAAAAGGAAAACGCACGCTAGTCAGGAAAATCAAACTCTCTCGCTCTCGATGTCAGCGAAACATCGACTTAATTAGTACTCATTTGCATTAACTGCGTTTCTGAAATTACATTCTGGTATGAAATTGTAAGCTGAAATTAGATTAAATAGGAAAGAAGCATAACTTAAAATAACTGTTAACAACTTAGGATAAACTTTACACTATGTACATATATTGAAAACAAAACTCTAAAAGTATCATAGAAACTGAATGTTTTATTTAGGAAATACAGCTACAAGAACAAATAAATCAGCTATGCTTTGGCCCTCCTCTGGCCGTGATGCAAATTCTTCGTTATCCGGCTGGGCATTGACTGTAGGGTTAGTGCATGTCCTCTTGCGACATTGTTTTCCATACACATTCCATTTAGCAAGTTAGATGGGAGTAGTGAGTGAACGATCGGAAACACCTGCTCGTCAGAGTCCAAACAGGCTCTGTTGGAGAGAGATCTGGCAATCACGCCGGCCAGGAAAGTATTGGAGAAGCAAGAAGACAAGCAATAAAAAGGCGTGACGTATGTGGACGACCATTATACTGTTCAAATGCAAGCCCAGAAATCCGTAAAAGGAAGGACAGTCACGGAGCGTAGAATCTCGTTGACGTAACGCCGTGCTGTAAGGGTGTCACGGATGACAACCAAAGGGGTCGAGCTATCAAATGAAATGGCACCCCATATCGTAACTCTTAGTTGTCGGGCTGTGTGACGGATAACAGTCAGGTGAATATCCCATCGCTGTTCTTCAGACACGTCTTCCCTCGTTATCGGGGCATAATTCGTAGCGATACTCATTGCTGAAAACAATTCTACTTCAGTCCGTGATATTCCAGGTAGAATGTGCACAGCACCACTGCAAACGTGGCTGGCGTTGTACAATTGTGGTGCAAAGCGCAATCGGCGCACTTTCCTTCGTGACCTTAGCGCCGTTCGCTAAGTCTCCTGTCAGTGGTCACTGCAGCCACTGGTGTCCCGGTTGTACGTCGGATCAATGATATAGACACATCAGGGGTGTGAGCGCCGATCAGACGATCCTCTGGCATCTTGATGCTATGTACACTCTCGATGACCTTCTCGACGCTATGTACGGCCATGCTTCATCCATTCCTGCCAAGATCGTCGAATGGTAGCATCTTTCCGACCCAAATGTCTAGCGATCATAAGATTTGACCAACGTGCTTTAGTCCAATTGCTCGTCCTCTCTTAAATGGAAACATTTGCTCATACTGTTCGCGAACCCGTCTTCAAGGCATTGGTACTCTCCATGTGGGTCGACAGAACAGCATTAGCATGGAAATCATTCCCTAGCATTGGAATGTCCTCTTTTATACACCACCCGTATGCTCCGTTGCAGTGTGCTAGAATTCCAGCTATTCGGCCATAAGCCGCCAAAAGTTAATCATTAGCATGTTCTATCGTAAGGTATGGGCACATGCAATGTCTCCCATTCGAATAACTTAGTTCTTAGTGCGTCGCTTTTTATGTTATAGAATGTATTTACTTCATTACTGAAACTTTCATGCAGGCAGCCCATTCGCCAGAATTTGCATTATTATCGAATTACTAGAGTTCAGTGTTCTAAACCACTTGATCTCTGACAGGCCCCCAACGTAAAATCTCAGCAGTTTGATTGATTGAAATGCTTAAAAGTGGCACTTTTATTTAAAGATTTTTACTAGTAATATGCGATTAAAAAACGAATACATGGCTTTCAATAAAGGACGACATTTTTCTGTTAAATAACAAGTTAAAATGATTGTGAAATATTAATTAAAAAATAATTTTTAAGCATTGTATGTGAATGCACTATTCTCTTAACATTACACAGTATATTTAAAATTTTTTGCATGACTAACGACTTGCATAACTAACTTCTCGAACATTTGATCACAAAGTCATTTTTACTCCCTTGTACAAAGGAAATATTGTAATCGCGAAATATTTTACGTATCATATTTCAACAAAAATATCTATTTTGACAGCTATCGAATGCAATTTAACGATGTGTTTGAGTGACATTCGCACGTACGAACAGAATAAAGGACTCTTTTTTCCCAAAAAAATTATAAAACTGATTTAAAATGGATTCTGAAGAGATTTTTGAGTGGCGTCTGTGCGTACGTTTGTATATATGCATCTCGCATAACTCAAAAACGAGTAGCCTCAGAACGTTGAATATAGGAATATAGGACTGTTGTATATAGGACTGCTATGACACGTAGATATGCACCTCCTATTTTGGTTGCAATCGGCCGCACCAAAAGTATATAAATTTATGTATATATATCCACTCTGTTACTCGGCTCAGTGAGCTCAGTTTTTTTTATTCTCATATGTTGGTAAATTGAGCACTATTTGGTTTAAAAATTGTTGAATTGTGTTGTTCTTATCTTCCGGTTAAGGTTTTTATGCCTTTAGTATATGTGCATGCAAATTTTGTAGAATTATCAACAATTTAAAAGTTGTTTAAGTGCGGCTAAGCCCAATCATTTTTCTCATGGCGGCGATATTTGTTTACATTTGAAACTTAGGAGATATTGGATTTTTTGCCAATCTCGAGAAACTAAGCTTCGCAACAACGTGTCCTTTCAATGCCGCCTTCTTCGCAACAACGCCTTTTAAAGATAACGCCTTCTTTTATTATTGCGAATTAAATCATGCTTAATCCATTCTGGAATTTATTCCAGGAAATAAGTGCTTAAGATTTACTTCGTAATTTTTAATATAGATATTTTGAGTTAGTTTTTATGCATTTTTGCCTTGTCGCGAAGTTTGAACTGAATTAATTGAAAGAGAAATGCTGAATGTCTGTGAAAACGTTTTTTTGTTTGTTTAATTTCTCTTTTACACGTTGTTTTAGATTTATTATAGTATTTGAATAGAACATGTGGCAACGATAAGTTGATTCTCCAGATAATATACGTAATTTTGTGCATTCTGATGAGTTATAAAATGAATGAGATGTTACGCTGTTAAGTGAAACTAGCGCCAGAGTGTCGCTGTGGTAAAGAAATATAGTGAATTTTAGAGTGCCTTTATTCTGTTGTGGTTTATGCGCTATCGACGAAGTAGATTTAATCCAATCCAATAAGTTTAAATGAAATGCATAATGCGTATAATTTAATATTACGTACAAGGAAGTCATGTGGTGTACGCATCAGATTTTTTATTTTAATAAACGAGTCAAATAAGATATCCTTTAAGACTAAGATAGTTTTGGTCATATGTCACCTTTGATTTAAGAGAACCTAAATTTGCATTTTTACGGATAAATTTCCCATTAGAAAGAAGATTCTAGTACTGCTAAAAATCCTTTTAAAAATATCTTTAAAAAAGGTGTTGTGTAATATTCAGTAAATAATTATCAAGATTAATAACTTAAATTAAATTCCTTGCAAAACAAAGAGCAAAGGGCAATTCCGATCATTTACGCTTTTATATAAAATCTGAATTATATTAAACAAAGATTTTTGAATTTTATAGCTTCTGCAAGTGAGAATTTTTCTTCAACTTATATTCAAATATTCATGTTAACCAAAAGTGGGAAATTACTTTTAGAAATTTACTTTCAAAAGCGTATTTGAGTAATTGTGCTTAACAATATTTCCATAAGATACCCAAAACCTTTAATTGATGATAACTACAGATAAATTTCAGTCGTATGTAAGGGAACGTTTTTTGACTAATTTTGCTATGAAAATTGACAATTTTTAAAAGGTCTGTACAAAATACAAGTTTCTTTCATTTTATTAGCAGGTATCAAAGGACAATATGAGATCCTACTCTGTTTAATACATTCCTAAAAATGCAACTAATGGCTCAAGATATATTTAATCATGCTTTTTTAAGTATATGTACTCGCATATGATACGTAGACATACTGTG
The DNA here is from genome assembly GCA_000611955.2 of Stegodyphus mimosarum. Classification (NCBI taxonomy): domain Eukaryota; kingdom Metazoa; phylum Arthropoda; class Arachnida; order Araneae; family Eresidae; genus Stegodyphus; species Stegodyphus mimosarum. Next base: position 354,576 of record KK113021.1, on the reverse strand, counting down.
TGATATGCTGTTATTAGGAGACCAAAAATCTGCACTCGCATTGCATATTAGTCGATCGTACAAGCAGTTACAGACATTTGTTTTTAAAATTTAAACACGCGCTTACGTTCATATCTCAGACACGTAAATTTTATCAAACTTGTTAGCATGCTGCTATAAAATGGCTCTGAAATAGTGTCAAGTGGAAATATTCTCGCTAGTCTTCCTATACTTAATATTAGCCGCTATGCGGCCAGCCTTCGTCTGGCTTTTAAATGTGCCAAAAAAATGCCTAAAGGCAATACCAAACGTTAAATTTAAAAACTACACAGAATTTTACTCTGCAGAACAACTTTATCAAAAAACGTTTTCACAATTGTATTACATATAAAAAAAATTACAATGAAATAAGCAATATTCCTTAATACAAATATTAATTATCCCAATAAATAAATTAACCAACTTGCCGTCGCCTTCTCTCGACAAACGTCCAGTATCCACGACAAACATTAAATTTAAAAACTGCACAGAATTATCGCCCTCATTTCCCCGAGTGGCAACAGTGCTGATATCAGCAACAATGACAGTGATATATCAGCAACAATGGCTGCGTGCCATTGTTACTGATATAATGACAGAGAATTATCGATTTGATGCGATTTCATCAAAAAACATAAAGTAAAAAAAACTCATTCGAATTTTGAAAAATTCGCTTCGAGGTGCACTGGCTCTTGTCTAGACACACCCCTATATACAAAATTTCGTGGTCTATTAAGTCTATTAAGGTCTATTAAGCTTACGCGCAGAACGAACGAAAGACACACACACAGATAGACTCTTCCTTTTATGTATATAGAAGACACAAATAGTATAGCAAAGACATATACGAGAACATTTATTTATGAATTCATCACTGCATTTAATTTTATTCAATGAAATTTCTGCAGAATGGTTTACAGATCTTACATATACTTTTAGTTTCTATATTTTTGCAGGTGGATGAGCTGTCTGACAACTGTAAAGAAGCAGATAAGAGTCTTACAATTCAAATTGAATGGTTGGATTCACTTTTGTTGTTTAGCGCTACCTACTATAAATATGATGATATACGAAGACTTCATTGCCACCAAATGAAGTAAATATAGCAACACGCATTTCTGATATATTTATTCTATAATATTATATATAATAATATATAAGGAATTTAATTAAATCAAATAAGGTTACGATTGCTTAACAAGGTAATGTATGCTCCCAGATTGTCTAAATTATGTATAAAATTAAGTTTCGAATTTCTAAATGATGCATACTTGTACACTGGTGTGCAAAACTTAAGCAACAATGTAAAAATTTAGCAGATAGCCATGAAATTGCAGAAAAGGAGGTCGGTCTGGAGATCAGTACAATGAACACGTAAGTCAGCAGAAACGTCATGCGTATGCAAATATCAGGAACGAAACGTCAGAGGCGACGTGAGCGTACACAAAACGCGTGATTTCGGCGCGCGCAGCTGAGTAGTAGAATCAAAGGAAGGACGGAGACGCAATTCAACATATTCGCTGCAAGTGTCAGTGAGTCAGTTCGTGAAATATGGTTAGAAGAAATCACCTGGACGACTTCACACGTGGAAGAATGATCGGAAAGCTGGAGGAGGGGCGTATTGTCACCAGTGTAGCTGCAGAGTTCGGAATCAACAAAAGTGTCGTTTCGCGAGCTTGGAAAGAGTTCCAAACCACAGGTACAGCTGTTAGAAAGGTTGGTGGTGGCCGCCCGAGGACGACATTTGCAGGGGATGACCGATGTATCGTCCTGCAGGCGAAAAGAGGCCGACAGCAGTCAGCAAGCGCCATTGCTCAGCAACTCTATACAGCAACGGGGCGACAAGTGTCGCGGTTTACTGTGGCCAGACGCCTTCACAAAGGGGGCCTATTCGCCCGCCGTCCTGAACGCTGCCTCCCGTTGAAAGTTGGCCACCAACGTTTACAGTGGTGCACAGAGGACAAAAACTGGACAACTGATCAATGGAGTCCTGTCCTCTTTATGGATGAGAGTCGGTTCAGTACCAGAAACGATTCTCAACGCGTTTTGATTTGGAGAGAGGCCGGGACTCGGTTTTATCCCAGTAACATCAAGGAAAGACACCGTAACGGTGGTCCTGGAGTTCTTGTCTGGGGAGGCATTATGCTGAACGAGGGAACTGAGCTCCACGTTTTCGACAGAGGGTCTGTAACCGGGGATCGCTATTGTAAGGAGGTACTCCTTCCCCATGTGCGTCTGTTCCGAGGTGCCATTGGCCCAGACTTAATTTTTATGGATGACAATGCACGGCCACATCGGACTCTTGCTGTTGAGGAGCTACTGGAAAGTGAAGATATCACTCGAAATGATTGGCCAGCGTACTCCCCAGATTTAAATCCCATCGAATATGTGTGGGATACTTTGGGGAGACGCATTGCAGCATGCTGACATCCTCCGGAGAACACCCAACAACTCAAACAGATGCTGATTGAGGAATGGGCACTCCTACCGCAAGAAAGTTTGCACCAGCTGGTTCTGAGTATGCGGAGACGATGCGAAGCAACCATTGCAGTGAGGGGAGGGCATATCCCATATTAAGGAACATCTGCTTGTTGCTCTTCCTCTTGGATAGACAATCATGAGTCACGATACTATGCGTTCAATAAAGCTTGTTTTTGTTTGATTCCATACCGTATGCATTGTATTCCTTTTTCAGCTCCGATGCTTTCGCCATCCTTAGCGTACATAATACTCTCCTTCATTCTGCGTTTCATGTCTCTCAGTTGATGTCTCGTGGAGTTATGGCAAAACACCCTGCTGTTGCTTAAGTTTTGCGCACCAGTGTACATTAAGCACACCTATATGTAAATTCGACAAACGCTTTCGTTCTTGAAAAATTAGCCTTTATTTTCAGGCATAGCTTTAGATGTTACAAGTTTAATAAAATCATAGCAGTTTGTACCAGGCTAAAGAACCGGAAATGAGGAACCTACTTAGAACGTTTACAGCGCAAAATCTATATATTCATAAAGAAATAAAAAATAAAGATTTATGTTATTGGGATTAATGTTACCTAAACATAAAAATGCCGCCCATCCTGTATAGTGGTTAGGGTCGCTAATGTCGTGTCGAAAGGCCCGGTTCGAATCCAAGAGAATCGGTTCGAATCATGGATATTTTTAAATGTATAGTGTCCGTGCGGCATGGGGGCACTCTAAATATGCGGCGAGCGGAAAGTTCTCTCAAGAGGTTGAAGGTAGAGAAAGAGGGGTGGGAGATCCTTGGACCCCCCCCCCGCCGGGGTGTTCTCCATCGAAATTTGGGGCGGAACAGAGCTAAATCGCACTGTCATCTGTAAGCTGCTCAAAGCTGTTGCCAACGGCAGGCATAAACTTTCGCTCCTTCCCACGAGGAATTTCGTGGCCTTGGGCTGACTATAGGTCAAACAAGCGAGCATTAGCAACAACAACAAATATGAAAATCTCTATTCATTTTCGTTTTCTGACATAGGTACGTAGTACTGCTTTATTACGCTATTGGTTACTAAAAGTTTTATATAAATGTCATTGGTTGAAAGATTTTTACTTTCACAAGCAGTAAAAGCTCGCATAAAGAGTTTTGTATTTACGATTACCTCGTATCTGAGTCCATTCAAGCAACATGGAATAACAACGATATCATCTGAAGCTCTGTCGTAGCGCCAGTACCCAGCCCCACCCCCCACTGAAGTCAATTGAGGTGCTTAAGCGAAGAAATAAACTTTTACCAGTTTTCTTCTTATTGGTGTAACACGTACATGTTATCAATGGTACTATTTTCTGAGATGTAACATCGTTATTTTGGATATGTTCCATCTGAACATTCTTTATTATTCTTTTATTTATTTATTTATTTATTTTTATTTATGTTTTTTATTTTTATTTTTTTATTTTATTTTTTTAATGCAATAATGGTTTAGAGAAAGACACCAGCTGGCTTATTAGCATTTGCCATGAAGCAACGAAGTTTTCAGTTCATTTAGCCCATTAGTAAAATATTATTCTCTAGTGAATCTTAATAATGTTGCTAACTATTGAGCGTAATTAGAATTATACTTAAAGAACAATACAAATTATTAAAAAAATCCTTTTAAATTTTATTTTAAAAAAATTTTAACGAAAGGTTGATTGCTAATTTTTATGAGCCATAAATAAAGCAAAAATTCTTAACATATCGTATTCTCCGACACTCAAATAAAATTAGTATATTTGTTGAAAAGCAAACAAATTTACTACTTATATGAAAGAATTTCAATAATGAGAGTATGGTAACAGTTTGAAACATCCCTACATAAGCATGTAGAAAAGCTTAAATTTATTTTTCATATTTAATCAAAATAATTGGAACATTTAAAATTTTTAAATTCTCACTACTACTTTTACGCATATGCAAACTTGTTAGACAGCGAATGTAACAAATCCACGCTTCTGTTTTACAGACTGTTCCCATTAAAATAGCTCATATGTCAATAGCCAACTTTATTTTTCACGGTATAATTCCTGAAAATGTACCTTTAGGTATAAAATTAAGCAAAAATTAACCTTAAATTGTCATATATTTTATATGAAATGCTATCCATTTCGAAGGCAAGATACAGTTCTTTCTCCTTCAAAAAAGCAAAAATACTCACCCATATCACAATACATTTGCTCCTCGAGGAAGAACTAGTGTCAGTCTCCTTCGAAAACGTTAAAGTTTCAGGTAAAATCTATGCCAATGAAAGATTATTTTATTGCCTTTGGGCGGGAGGGAGGGGCTTCTGCGTCGGCACTAGAGTCTGTGCAACTGATGCGGTACAAAGTCGGTGGCAAAAGTTTTAGAAATAGGGAGGCACAAGGAAGACAAATTTACTAGCCGTCGAGACGGCATATGGTGGGTAAAAGCCTAGTGCTGACTCTGTATTCCTTCCATGTACGCTGCGAAAATAAATAAATAAATAAATTTTAAAAAAAGGACAGTTCTATATCTCCCGTTCTACTGGGCCGATTGACGAAATTCAAACTGCGTTTTCTATGTCTCGAAAGCGTGACTAAGGATATGTATTAGATTTATATATAGCATTGTTCTAATATAGGTATTTTGATACAAAGTCGGACTTTTTCTGAAATGACATACCATTTTTTTTTTTTTTTCATATTTCGATTCTAAGACTCAAACTATGCCAGAGTGCCAAGCTTTGTAAAAATCGCATGAGTGTTTTTTAAAAAATTAGCTCTCGAAATTTTAGCTCCTCAATGTTAATTCAAATTTGGTATGAATTTACTTATATCTCTTCTTTAACTATACTTACTTGATTCGTTCTTTCACAGTTCGGAATTTAGGTTCACTCCAAATGAAATTCACCCATTTTTTACGATTTATTTTTAAAATTTGTATTTTTAAATAATTCTTATAAATTTTTGGAAAAAAATATTGAATTATAACCTATAAAAGTTTTACCAGCAACTTAAAGTAGATGTATTTCTAAGCATACCCGCAAAAAATTAGAGCTTTTTATTCAAAATGTTCGAAGATATACGTGAATTTATATGTTGGCGCGTTTTGAAATTTGGCATATTTGTTGTAAGCGATAACAAAATTTAATGTGGTTTACGCACTTTGCTAAAATTATTTGAAATATTGATGCGATTCTTTTTCCGTTAATGCACAATGTAAAAAGGTTGGAACGATGTGATTTTTTTCCACTCCTGCACAATGGAAGGATAGGAAAATAGGTTGCCATGTATTAAGAAGTTCGCGAAGTGAACTAGTCTTGGCGCAAACTGAAAAAAATTCGCCAATTTTTGAATTTCTCCGTTAATTTCGTACCAAATTTCTCAAAATTTGATATTTATGCATAATTTGAGCCGTAGAATCTAAATATGGAAAAACATTGGTATGTTATTTCAGAAAAAGACCCATTTTGTATCAAAATATCTATGTTAGAACAATGCTATATATAAATCGAATATATATCCAAAGTCGCGCATTCGAGACTTGAAAAACGCAATTTGAATTTCGTAATCGGCCCAGTAGAACAGGAGATATAGAACTGTCCTATTTTGGGGGGGAAGGGGGCAGTGTAATTGTTTTGAATTTGAAATACAGAATCATTCAAAGGGTTCCTAATGTAAATTTCTTGAGCATTCCAAAGTCTCAATTAGTTTCTGATTCCGAATAGTAAAACACAGTTTTAAGTCAAAACATTTTTTTTTTTTTTGTAAAATTCTCTCGTCGATCAGTACTCGAAGCTAAGGTTCTTCGTTCGGTACTGCGTTAATGACATAATTTCTATTTAAAGATTTTTAACTCTAGTAAATTCTTGCTGAATCTATACTTGATTGTGATTCTAAGCTGGAACACCTTCTCAAGCACAAAAAATTTTCAGTATTTTATTTATCATGCTACCTGAAAATAATAAAGAAAGGTTAAATTAGATTATCTTTCACTGAAGGGAAGCATTTGTATAGCATCAGTTGTGCGTTAGCTTTATTAATTATGGCAAATGATTGAAGGAGATAATATCCTTTGCATAGAGGTATGGATTTTCTGCATTCCAAGATTACTTTCGAGTACTTCATAATTACGAGGTATGATTTCATGCATTTCATGCTTGATAACAGCACTAGTTCTAATCGTTCAGAAAAAAATTTCCAAACCAGTTTCCGGCTTATTAGTCATCTCACTGTGTTAATAGTAGGTATATTTCTCAGATATTTATGTATTCCGATCTGCCTTATTAAATGAAGCTGAAAATTCCAGGTTAGAAAATTTACTTGACTGTTTTAAAAGACGAAATTCAAGCTCCACAGTATGAAATTTGCTGAGGTAAGTGATTTTAGATTTTACAAAAGAAAACGGATATTTAAGATAACTATTTTTAAAAACTCGCGACAACTTGGCAGACACAAATATTGACCAAGTTGACAAATTGGAAAATTAGCATGTTTCCAGGAGTTATGGCGAATGATTATCATGCTTCAGGTTTTTCTTTTCCATGCTAGCATATAAAAAAGAGCTTGGGCGTTAACTTTAAATCATTTTATTGTAGGGTTTCCTTAGTTCACTAACCTACCAGCGTCTGAGCAGCAAAGAGCTGCACACTGGTAGTTCGGTCTGAGGTTCGAATCCCGCGAACGGGCTGGCTGCATGGGCGTTTACGTGGTTTTCCCCGTGTGTAACGTGTATACGAGACAGTTTTCTTTAGAAAGTCCTCCGAAGACATCCCTGCCCTTAGACAGGTAGCAATCGAGGCTTTACAGTAATTTCATAAAGCCAAAATCCAAGCAAACCTCTAGTTCCCTAACAAGTTATTTTAATTTTGGTATATCTTCTGAATTCTCTGATTTCCCCTCGTATTTCCTCGCCAGTATGCAGATTATGTAGGTTACGAGAGCATTTAAACGGCGGAAACGAGTAGGTTAGACACAACGTGATTTCGCTAATGAGAGCACGTTTGCTATTTTATCCTCCAGCTGTTTATCTCAGTAAAGGCTACGCATTCTGGCCGTTTAGTTAGCATATCGCCGGTGTAGGTTTCTGAGTCAGCCTGTTACATAAAATTGCGTAGTTTAACACTACATCTTACTTTTTGAACTTATTGTTAAATTACCTTTAAGTTCTCACCGCAAGTAGTTGACGCTATTATACGCACGTAGTACCGTGCCTTTCTGTTAAAGAGTTGTGATTAATAAAAGGGTTTTTTACACCTTTTCCCTGCTGTGTTCATCCTCAAGCCTGTGCGAGAAGGAGCCAGATTTGACATTAAAATCTAGTCACATTGCATGTTAGTGAAGAAAGTTTGATCTTACATTATTAGCGATTAATTTTTAAGGTACCATAATATGTCTTCACATTCTTATAAGGGACATTGGCACACCTCCGAAAATGTATCAAATAAGTGCACTGCTACCGGATGAGGAGAAGAGTGAAAAATTTTACTGATTGTACTGGGTGGCAATACATTAATAAACTAACATAGCATCCACCCTCAGTTGCTAATTTTTTAAATAATAACTTATTTTATGATAAAAAACATTAATCACAAAATTATATCATAGGGTAAGTCGGTATTTTTTTCTTAACAGTCTTCCACTGAAAGACTACACAGTTTTGGATATGCCAGGTCAATTAACAAGCTGCATGGCTTTGGCATTTCGGTATACTTGCTCAAAAATGGAGTATCATAACCTACAATAACACATTATTTTAACTTCTCTCAAAATTATATAATCGTGTGAGAAGTCGTTTGATAAGGTTATGATTCCAGAAAGAAGAAGAAATACTAAACTTGTAAGATATGGCATTCTTCGCTATCATACAGTTAACGTGATCATAAGAGGGAACCTGGCGACTTCTCGCACAGGAGTAAAAGCATACCAAAACAGAAGAAGGGTAAAATAACCGTTTATTATTCGTCAGACTCTGAACACGAATGTAGAAACTTCGTGCTTACAATAACACCGACGACTTGCGGTTGAACTTAAGAATAGTTACGCAATAATTTCAGAAATGAAAAGTAGTGTTGGATTAACAAATTAATTTAAGGCTGACTAGGCTGACTCAACAACCTACCTGGCGATGTACTTATTAAATGGCCAAAAGGCGTATCAGAAACTCAGCGTAACAGCAAGGACAAACTGGTAAGGAGGGCTGGCTAGCGAAATCAAGCTCTGAATAAACTACAAGATTCGTTCGTTTAAATACTCACTTCACTTAACTTTAAATTTGCATCCTGGAGAGAAAATGCGAGAGGGAAGTAAGAGGTCCAGGAAAGTTATTAAACTTAAAATAGTTTGTTATGCAAAACAAGGAAAACCCTACAAATTAAGAGTTGTCACTAAAAAGTAAGATAAAAATACTGTCTACGCTGATTAAAATAGTCCTAAACGTAATGCACTATGAGGTCCATTAATATCCAGATGGAACAGGACACAAACGTGAGCACACAAACAGTATAAAAGCTTTTAAAGGCCATAAGCGTATGAAAACACCTATTTAGGGTTTACATAAACTGACTACTGCAAAGCGAAAGCGAAAGGAATACTCAAGCATGCGCACAAAAGCATCTCTTTTGAATATCAGCAAGTGCTCTTTCGAATAAATCTCTTCTTTTCAATTTACGATGAAAAGCAAGAAGTACGTGAACCTGAAAAATTACCAGAATAACAAATATGCAACATGTAATTCAATCTTTTATTCTATGCACAGTTGTTACACGATTTTGATAGTAACTGGCATCAATTCTAGTACTTGCAGGGATTTAACATTTTGCACGGCAAACATGGACATTGAAATTATAATTGGAGATGTATTATAGATAACATTGGCATAATAGTTCCTGTAGCTAACCGGCTACACTTTTAGGTTTTTGAATAAAAATGCAAGGTTTCATCAGGAAGGACTATTACACCAAAGCTACAGGAAATTGATATTAAACAATCCCTTTTCTATCAATGTCGTCTCACCTGAGTCCCTTCAAGCGTATACAAGCGCATTATACAAAGCACTTATGTACTCCTTGCAAAACTTCTCATTTACTTTATAAATAGCATAATTTATCAGAATTCGTTTCCTTTCTTGAGCAAATTTCTGTAGCCTTAATTAAATACGCTGATCCGTGGTATATCCAACCCCACCAGTAGACGAATGGTTAGTTCGACTTCCTGGGTTCGAATCCAAGCAAACGGGCTGCCTGTATAGTTGTTTGGTTGTTTTTCGTTGTTTTTCCCATGTGTAACGTGAATGAGAGCAAATTCCCTCAAAACGTCCTCCACGATGGCATTCCTCCTCCTGGCTGAAAACTCTCGTGGCTTTCCCATATTCAATTAATCTAACCTAACTGCAGCATATCCCGGCTGCAACAAGCTATTTCGAAGAATACACGTACTCGCAAGGAGTACGGAGATGCATCAATAAGTATGTATTCCTTTCGTTTCTAATATTTCAAGCTATGCTTGTTTTATGTCTATTACATTTCGTTTTATATCTAGGTTCTTTTGCATATTTTTATGTGCCTGTAATAATAAGGCTGTCGTTCATTATTTCCTATATTTAAATTATAAAAAAAATTAGATATTTCTTTAAAACCATATTTTTTTCATGTGCTAATTTTCTATACATCTGTTATTTTTACTTAATTAATATAGTTTTCCTGAATTTTTTGTTAGCAAATTTTGACTTTAAGAGAGCATTAACGTAGAAATAAGTCTTGATAAATAATTTTTCTTGAATACTTGTTTATTCACCTTGAGTACACAATACATAATTGGTCCCTTCTGCTCATAACTTCCGATATTTAAAAGAAAAAAAAACTACTATTAAAGTTAAATTCATAAGATCGATCTCCAATAACATATTCTGTATAGTGTAATACACTGGCTGTCATAAATTAAGGAAAAATCACGATTACTGAAAAAGCTACATGTAGAATTTTATGAAACTTACCCACAATATACAACACATAGTAAGGTATCAATTAACATAAAAAGAAATTACCAGACAATTATGGTAGTATAGAAATTAGCCCATGTATAAAATGAACAAATCGAAGGTATCAGTTTGATATAGGAAAAGTACCTTCAATATGGAATATGATCGCTTCTAGAAGCGATGCAGCACATACAGTGATGTATGATGCTTTCAATTATGCGGTCTATCAGTTCCATAGGAAGCGAGAGACATTGCTCTTGCAAAGCAGTTGCAAGGGTCTGAGGAAGTGGATTGAGAGCAGCTAGACGTCTCCCTAAAGCATCTCAAACGTGCTAGATAGGATTCAAGTCCGGGGATACAGCTGGCGACTCCATGTGCATAATTGTTTCCTGTTGAAGAAAATCATCTCGTCCTGTAACAGAAACGCATCACCTATTGCCCGGGCATATGGGCGCACATAAGCATCAAGGATGTCATCTCTATAAACTTGAACATTCACGGTTCCCCTTGGAAAGACACAGAGGTCTGTGCGTCCACCCAAAGAAATGCCACCCCAAATACAGACACTGCCTCTTCCGTATGCATCTCTTTCACGGATGTTTGACGGATGATAACGAGTTCCAGGTTCTCTCCATATCAAATAACGCTTACTATCGCTTTCTAGACTAAACCTGAACTCATCCGTAAAGAGAACAGCCCTCCGTTGATCAGGCGTCCAGTGGACATGTTGTCGTGCCCAATGCAAACGATCCCTCCTATGGCGTGACTTGAGCGGCACGCAAATGGCTGGTCGCCTCGCATACAGACCACCTTCGTGAAGCCTTCTACGCGAAGTTGACGTTCACATCAACCTTCCGGTGGCTGCAGCGAGGGAGGATCTAAGAAGAGTCGGAGTAGCGGTTCTATTCCTGCTTGCACATAATGTCAAATACCAGTCATTGTCGGTCATCGTAGAAGTTGGCCGTCCTTGGCTGAACCACCTAGATGCCGAATCTGTGGTTTGAAATTGCCTCCAAAGTCTATGAACGACAGAAGAACTCACATTTAGCCATCTGGCCACTTCTGTTTGATTTTGCTCTGCCTCTAGTGTCCCAATGGCTCTCCATCGTAGTTCTGTAGGCAAATGATGCCTGGAGGTCATTGTTACGAAATGGATATTTCAGATTTCAGATGTCACTATCACAGCGAAATATGTGGGCCTATTCTCAAACATGGACTTTTATGCTCCTCGCAGATGACGTATTCCGAGTGCAGCGCCACTGATTTGCATATTGCAGTTTTACTCAGCTATGCTTACTTGGCAACATATTCAAATTCTACACTGTTTGGCTTATTTTTGAGAGAGTTATCGCCATTTTAGTACTTTTTCCTTAATTTATGATAACCAGTGTATATATGTCGTGTAAGCTAAAATGATGCTGTATTTTTAATGTGAAACACAGTTTAGTAATTTCAATTCCTAACGTAATTACCAAACATACTTTATAAGGAATAACATACTTTATAAGGAATCAAAGCAAGAATCGGACGGTACACAGGATTTTGCAAATTTCGAATGTAAATTTCGCATCTCGATTGTACAAGACGAGAACTTGCAGAGGAAAGGAGCGTTCAAGCTACGATTAATTAGGAGCTATTGTTAATAAGGGTTAAAATAACTTTAATTTAGTTCACTTTAAAAGATTGGAAAGTAGCATTTTTAGTCATATGGCTGATCTTTTATTGTTTACCGTTATGTAAATTCGCTCTGTTTTATTTAACCTAACAGGTTGACTCAAAAACCTACACCGGCATCATATTAAATTTCGATGGCGAGAATGCGAGGCCGAGATGCAGAATTCAAACAGCTGGGAGAAATAACAAAGTACGCATTCGATAGCGAAAATACGTTCTGACTAATCTTTTTGCTATTTGAGTTTAAATACACCTTAACTCATTTAAATCCTGGCGAGGGAACATAGAAAACCAAGAAGTGATGGAAAAGACTAAGAAATTAAAGTAACTAAAGAAATTGAAGTGAAAGTAATATAAACTTTATATCTTTCCCCGCGAAAATTTAACTATCGTCAATAAAAGGTCTTTAATGATCTTGAAAAAGATAATGAAATTCTAACCGAAGCACGGAGTTAACCTTCACAAATTTTAAGTCTTAAACTTCTTAAACTAAGTTTTCACAGACGAAATATCGTAGCACTTGCATTACATACACAACATTCTCCTCAGTGCTTTTTTATCTTGCCCTCTTCCAGTCCTCTGGAAAGAAAATAGTTTTAGAACAAGTCTGACACATTTAACTTATTCACTTAACTTTCAAAAGTTTCACGCAAATAGATTTATTTTCACTTAACATAATATGGTGGAAGGGGGCTTTTGTTCACTACATTCTTTCCAAATTTTAAATCTCCCCTTTTAAATTTTAAATCCCACCGAAATTAGAACGTGTGTTCATGTAAAGTGTGTTCAAGATTACCGCCTGGTCAGTCGGAGGAGTCTGCTTGTTACTAAGCAGTTCCTTGCATTGGGGAGGTTTTTCTTCATGCTCCCTCTTCCGGCGTTGAATCTGCACTTCCGTACGGTCGCTGAGCTCCTTCCTTGGAACCTGAAATCCGGATCGCTAATTCCTTGTTTGGCGTTGTTTATCCGTCAGCCGCCAGCTGGTTCTCGTAGGCAGTTTCATTCTGCTTTCGTTTCTCGCCGACTTACTACTATTTCGTGCTGGACCCAGTTTTCTCGTAGTGTTTCCTTTTGGCTGCTCATACTGCGTCTTTTAACTTCTGTTTCGCCCATTCTGGTCTCTTCTATTTTATTTTCTGGAACTACGATTCTTGAAGTCAAAGGCCCATCTCTTGTCCTTGGTGCTGGTGATTCCCTTCTGCCAGAAGGTGATTCCTGCAAAATGTCTTGAAAAATCAGAGAGGTCGTAATATACTTTCCTTCATCCACATTGGCAGTAATTATGCATCCCGTTATCTCCTTTTAGGTAACAGTCAGTTCCAAAATTCCTTTGTGTAGTAAATGGCTCTCAAAATAATGGGCAGAATTGGCCAACTTTGTCTTGCGGGATGCAAGACAGCGAATGTTTAAGTTTCAACACCTCGTCGCCGACTTTAAGGTCGAAATCCTTTCTTTTTTTTTTACACAGTCCAGTCACATTAATGTTACCACCACGTACTTTCCATGTCAGAGTTAAACAACCAATCACAGAAGGCAGGTGGCAGCACAGTGCAGTTGAGCGTATATAAAGGGTGTGTGAGGGCTTCGGAAAACATTTCAATCGTTGGCGTAATGCAGAAACGAAGCGATTTATCCGACTTCCAAAAGGGCATGATCATTGGCTTTCGGGCCAAGGGTGGAAGCATTTCCGAAACGGCTGAGTTTGTGAACTGTTCGCGTGCCGCCGTGGTAAAAGTGTACCGTGCATGGCAAAATGGGACTGTCCAAAATCAGCGACGTGGCAAATGTGGTGCACCACGGGCCATAGATGACAGAGGCGAACGACGGTTGCGGAGATGCGTTCGGGCAGATAGACGGGCTACCGTTGAGCAACTGACCACCAAAATGAACCAAGGGGCTACCAAAAGTGTCTCCCAAAGTACTATTCAGCGAACATTGCTGCGTCTGGGCCTCCGAAGCAGACGCCTGGTTCGTGCACCTATGCTGACTGCTGTTCATCGACGGCGAAGGCTAGAATTTGCACGCCAGTACAGCAGCTGGACGTCCACTGAGTGGCGACAGGTTGCGTTTTCGGATGAATCGCGTTTTATGCTCCATCGGACAGATGGACGTTGGCGTATAAGGCGTGAAACCTCTGAAAGGAACCACCCTGCAACCATTGCCGGAACGGTCCAAGCTGGAGGCGGGAGCATTATGGTCTGGGGAATGTTTTCCTGGCATTCTCTAGGTTCACTGATCATTGTGGAAGGCACAATGGATCAATACAAGTACGCATCTGTCCTTGCGGACCATGTTCACCCCTACATGCGCATTGTTTTTCCTCAGGATGATGGCATCTTCCAGCAGGACAATGCGAGGTGCCATACAGCTGCCAGTGTACGTGCGTGGTTCGAAGAGCACCAGGATGAGTTTACCGTCCTCCCCTGGCCAGCAAACTCACCTGACTTAAACCCAATCGAGCATCTGTGGGACCATCTTGATCGAGTTGTTCGCGCCATGGATCCTCAACCGCGTAATCTAGCGCAGCTGGCCACGGCATTAGAGTCGGCATGGCTCAACATCCCAGAGAACACCTTCAGGGACCTATGTGACTCTCTTCCTGCACGTCTCGCAGCAGTCCGCTCTGCGAAAGGTGGTTATTCTGGCTTTTGACAGATGGTCACATTAATGTGACTGGACTGTGTATTTCTGCCTTGCTCTTAGACTATCTGAATTTGCCACCGCCTCATTAGTCAGTTTCTGAATATCTGTTAGTTTAAAGTTTGCCTCTCGTTTTTGTACGAAAAACAGTTTATTCAAGTGGAGGAATTATCCTCCTCCACAAAAATAATTCTGCTGGCGTTTTTTCGGTAGTGTTGTGTTTGCTTGTTCTTAAGGCAATAGCAAATTCGTTGACGTAGCCATCCCACCTATGGCTATCGACTTAGCAAATCTACTTCTACTAATTCATTTGGGAAAGTAGCTTTTATGCTATTTAGGTACCTGACCCCGCTATAATTTACATCGTTAACTAATTGCCGAGTATGGCAGCACCTGACATATTCTGTAAGAAATTTTTGAAGTTGCGGAAGAAAAACCTATGGCCTGCTGTGGGTGCATCGTGCAATTCTTGGAAAATACTGAGCCTTAAACTGGTTGGGATAGCAGGTCTTAATTCATTACTTTCATCTGTTGTTTTTGAAAAACGCAAGACATTATCAATTATCTCATAATTTCTTGCTCTATTTCTAATGACCTCTGTACCCGGATGTTCAAAATTCTCCGGGTTTTTAAATATGCATAGATATATCTAAATTCAGTATCAGTTCGTAATTTGGCAATAATAGTTTTACGAGAGTTCAAGATTTTCGACGTTAGCATATTGCATTTTATCTCATTGCCTTCTTCGTCTAATTTTATTCGTGCTGAAGTATCGGCCACAACAACGTCTTTCGTGGGAGTATGATAAATTATTAAGTTATATGCTTATAATTTTAAGGCCCATCTAATGTGTCTTGGGGATAAGTTTTTTCCGGAGTATAACCGACCTACAGCAGCATGATCATAACAGACTGTCTGCGACGACTTATCGAAATATATTATAAATTTCTGCACCGCTAGAAGCACAGCCAACGTTTCTGTATCTATGGCCGTGTAATTACGCTGTATTTGATTAAGAGTTTTACTTAATTAGGCACTCTGCATCAAAACAGCGCATACGGCGTAATCTGACGCATCAAGCGATATTTCAAGATTTCCTTCCCCTTCAGGAGACTTTCATTTTGGCGCTTGTATTAACACAGATTTTAACTTTCAAACGCCGAAATTAGCCGCAGCTGACCAAGAAAACCTTGTTTTTTTCTTTTCAGCTTTAACAGCGTTTCTCCTCCCTGTGCAAAGTCCTTTATGAATGTTCAATAGTAAGAGCACATGCCCAAAAATATTTTAAATTTTCAAACGCCAAAATTAGCCTCAGCTGACCAAGAAAAACTTGCTTTTTTTCTTTTCGACTTTAACAGCGGTTCGCCTCTCTGTGCAAAGTCCTTTATGAATGTTCTATAGTAAGAGCATATACTCAAAAATGAGGCTAATTTCTTCGCTGTGTTTTGCGACGCGCAGTTTTTTATTCCAATTGTCATAGAATCTTCAGTTTGTATTCTCCTTTGAGAAATTTTCTAGCACATGTACCTGAGCTCCTTTCCAGCATATTTACATTTGGCCACATTCATTTTCAAATCTTTTAACAATGTAAAAGCTTCATATAAATCTTTAATACTTTTTACAGTGTGAAAGCTTCTTTTAACAATGTGAAAGCTTCATATAAATCTTTAATACGGTCATCGATATTTTCACAATTCGTTGTTATATCGTCGAGATAAATAGATTTCCCGAGAGCAGGTTTTAAAATTATGTCCATGGTTCTTTGACAGGTCGCTGGTGCTCCGAACAAGCCAAAAGGCATTCTCAGAAAGGCATAAGTGCATGATTTTGTTTTGTTATGAATGCGGTTTTTGGAACATCTTTGGGTTTTATAGCTATTTGAAAATACTCCGAGGTAAGATCTAACGGAGCCATGTACTTAGTCGATTTTATTTTCCATAAAGTTTCTTTAATTATACGCAGTGGATAAATGGGATATTTCGTTAACTATTTACCTTCTCATAATCGCCAAACTTTAAATTCCGTCAGAGGCAGATTATTCTTTTTACAGTGTAACACTACCGGATTAGCATATGGACTGTTTATAGGAAAAATTATTTTATTTTTTAACATTTCTTCAATATGATGCTCAATTATATCTTCTTTAACTTTATAGCATCGCTAAAGCTTTGCTCTACAGGGGTCATTACTTTTCAACTCAATTTCATGTTCCAGAAAATAAGTTAGTAAAATTTCTTACTAGCTCTAGTTTCTTTTTGTATTCAGGTTGCATGTGTCCCAGATCCAAAACGGGTGATTGTCTTGCTCCCTCGTGCTTGGCTTGCATCTGCAGTTGGACTGTTGCTTCCTAGAAATTAATTTGTGTCCCGCCACTTTGAGGAATTCCAAGTCTAAAATAAGCGGAGCCTGTGAATTTTTAATAAAAAAAATTGTCTTTTGGTTCTTATTTTTAAAGTGGCGTTTCCTATACAAGTGTAATGTTTGCTCTGGGCGGCAATAACTTTCGTATTTTCTACACTAAGCAGTCGATATCGTTTAAAGTTTTGCTAAAATCGTTCTCAGGAGGAAAGTTTGCTTGAGCCCCTCTGTCTAACAGAGCCTCTGCTGGCACATTACTTAAGAAAAGCTGAATGACGAACAATGCCAAATTTTATATGACCATTATATTTAATCGCATTTTAGAAGGATTTTCTTACGAGCGGAGTAACTGCACTCTCATTCCATCAGTAATCCGGATTAGCTTAACTGCTGCTTCTCCGCCCCTTGTTTTTTATCTTGTGTCTAACTTTGGCGATCGACAAAAACTTCTCCTTTTATTTCTAGAATCTTTCCCGCCGTTGAATCTTTGCCTGTTTTACGCTATCGGCCTAAGAGACTGCCTGTTCGATTCCTGGCCGTAATCTGCTGCATGCTTACTTTCGGCCACCCTCCGACTTTCAGATTTGACCGCCAGTTTAAACAAATGTTCCAAAGTGCTGGGTTTTCTGAATTCAATAAATTACCAAATTTGGGGCAATAGTAGAGGCAAAATAATCTGAATCACTCTGTCATCTGACCTTTTTCCCGTACAATAAATTAACAATTTGAACTTTTTTTAAAATAAACTCGGTCGACTCTTCGACCTTTCTTTAGCACTCACTAAGTAACCCAGCCTCTAATTTCGCTCTGTCTTCAACCACTGAAAATGCTTTTACCAGGGCGATCTTAAATATTTTAATTGTGTACGTCTTACTGCCTATTCTTCCTAATTAAAATTATACAATCCTTTTGTACCAAGCTTAAAGACTGTCCACGTAGGGCGGTGGTAGCTATCGTTATTCTTTGAACTTCTGGGGCCGAATACAGTGAAAAGTGATTGCCCATCCGTTCCCAAAATCTGGTGACCGATGTTCTACCATCAAGTGTCACCGCGGATTTCATGGACGCCCGCATTGTATCCACTGGGAAACCAAACCCTTCCATAGAGTTTACTGGAGCCAGTGGGGGTCTGCGGCGTTGTGGGACCAGCAAGAAGGTGGGTCTATCCTGGTCCATTTATTCGGATTTATTTCGGGCCACAATGTAAGACCCAGTCTTTTTAGCTAACATACACTGCTACTAGGCCTATTTGAAAATTTATGTAGCGACTTACCACTAAGCCTAGAAAATGAATACAACAGAGAAAGGATGTAAAAGACCCTTTTATTGAATTCAATTACTTACAGACGGCACAATCTCTGTGCTTACAAAATCCGTCATTCACTTGTGGTGAGGAACCTAAAGATGATAGTAACTAAACTAAATTTAAAGATAAGCTAGTAATTCAAGAATACACAATTTAATTTAACCTATCAGGTTGACTCAGAAGCCTACACCGATGTGATATTACACTTCAGCGGCAAGAATGCGAAGCCGAGAACACTTGGTAAAAATAACAACTTGAGCACCCACTAACGAAAACATGCTCCAACTAACTTTTTTGCTACTTCAGTTTAAATACATTCTCGTTTACCCCGACTCATTTACGTTCTAGCAAAGAAATGCAAGGGAAACATGAAATGATAGAAAAGGCTAAGAAATTAAAATAATATTAACCCTGTAAGACAACCATTAATTCAATAGTTCAAAAGTTTAATATAAATATGGAAGTTGAAGTTCACGTAGGATAAGTTTCATCCTTCTAAAAACAGTGCTAGTCATACGAAAAAGTTTGAAAAACAGGAAACTAAGAACTTAAAATGGGTAAAAATGGACCCGTCAGTTATGCCTCAGGCAAAAAATGAAGAAAGAGATGGAATAGAAAGTATAAAAGATAAAAAAAATGTAAAACTGGTGGAAAGATTTTCGACCTTCTTTTTCGATCATTTACTCTCTACTCGTTGAAGAGACAAATATATACGCTCAGCAAAAAATCGCCCAGAATTTATTGCATCTGAAGCCTACATGAAAAGATTTATTGGAATATTGCTTACGGGATATCATTCTTTACTCGAAGGTCTCTTGATAAAAGCATTTCTGTTCCTATTATACGAGAATCGATGTCACGTTTGCAGTGCAGTAATATGAAGCAGAATTTTCATTTAGCTGGCAACAGTCAAATTGGCAACACTGATAAATTATATAAGGTGAGACTTATCTAAACTTACTAAATAAAACATCATATCACTTCGGTAAATTTTTCCACGATTTGATATTATTGGCGGGTAAGTAATTCCTTATCGAGGCAAACATTCGGCAAAGATGTTTTTAAAACGGAAACCTATAAGATTTTGATACAAAGCATGGAATGTGGCGTCATCTGATGGATACGCGTTTCACTTTGATATTTATTTAGGTAAGTCCACAGCTCCAAAATTATCAGAATATGAAGAATTTGGTCTTGGTGGAAGTATGGTGATAAATTTGCTGAGTGTTGTTGAAACTCCCGCCAATTGTGCTATTTACTTTGGTAACTTTTTTAAATGACGTACATTTCATCTTCTCTATCATCTAAAAAATAAAGATTTAGTGCTACAGGAACAATTCAAGAAAACCGCGTACAAATGTGCCCATTAGAAACGGTGAAATAGGTTCGTAAGAAAGACAGGGGTTGTTATGATTTCCAATATGAAGAGAAAAACAAAATAATTTTTGTCTGATGGAAAGACAATTCAGTTGTAACTTTTGGTTCAACATTTGGAAAATTTCTGCCCGTAAAAATGTATTTCTCGTTATTCAAGAAGACAAAGGTAAAAGGTTTTTGTATCTCAACCTCATCTTATTGAACAATACAATGCCAAAACAAGAAGAATCGGTTTATGCGACAATTTAGTAGCCAATTGCACAATGAGAGTTCGAGGCAAAAAAATGGTGGTGGCTAATATTTACTAATTCCACTCATGTATCCTTGACAAATCCATGGAAAATGTCACAACTTTCTACTACTGGAAATAAAGAGTCTCTTTTAGATTTCAGACACGATGTTGCATTATCCTTTTGCAAACTCCCATTGAGAGTGGAGAGTCAGCTAGAAACAGATCAGCAACAGGAAGAGATGGTGTACATTTTATTGTAAAGTCTGAGGATAATAGAAAGCTTCGTTGTAAAGAATGCCATAACTAGACTGTTTATAAATGCAAAGTATGTAATGTAGCCTTTCATCAGGATCGTAGTACAGCTTTTCATGCTTGAGTCTTTCAACTGAAAATAATGTGTTGTGTATCTGTAAAAGAAATATATTGCAAATTTCAGTATTAAATTAATTACAAATAAAGTGATTTATAGATTTATAAAACATCATGCAGCTGAAAGTAATCCAGCGCCTCCACTCAGAGAAAACTTTGTACGAGTACAATCACGCTCACTAAATATCCAAAATCCGCGGACGTTGCGCGAAGGCAACACTCGATTTTTCCACAGGTAAGAGCCTTTTTTCTTTATTTTCAGAGTCAATTTATGATATAAATACTTAATTAAATACTTATTATTATTTTTCTAAGGAAAAATCATATCTTGTAGTTATGACGAGTAATGAGTTAATGGTTAATCCAGCTCTGTAGTGTGGTGTATATCTATTTGGCACATATAAAATCCATGATTCGAATCCGGGCGAAGGCATAGTTGCTTTCTTTGTTTCTCATTTCAAAAGCTGTAAAAGGTTTTTATAGCTCTAACACTAAGCGATAAGTAAAAAAATGTAACATTATTCCAATGTCTGAAAAGTATTTGGTCCCAATAACGAATAGACTATTCTATGAACAAGTTAGCAAACCAACTGAAATTCAATCTAATAATTATAAGTATATACTCTTTTCATTTAAACTTTGTAATTATTATTATGTAAACTTTCGTTTTGAGCGCTTTTGGCTCCTTTAGGTTAGGTTAAGTCAGATTACTTAAATATGATAAAGCATACGAAGGTTTTCTGCATACTAGTTACTTTGGGAGTCGGGTTTCCATTTCAAAATAAAAAATGCAAATTATCGATCTCACCTTGAATGGAAAATATCTTAGCATTAATATTTTCACTTCCTTTAGTAGGGTACAAAGCCCCATAATACTTCATTAATGAATAAGAAAGACTGTTCAAATAAACGGCTATTAATTTAATACACAGAAATTTGAAAAATTATATTCAATTCAAAATCTTTATTTCTGTTTTATAAATCAAAGCTCTAGAGCTGCCTATAAATATTGTATACTTCATCAATTAATGCACTGTGTGTATTTGTATGAGATATATTTTCGCATTATATTGCACAAATCTGGTATTTAACAATTTTAAGAAGCTTTATCAGAAATTTATTATCATGTTGTTATTATGCATGATATTCCTTAATTCAAATCAGCTGTTCAGGATTTTGTTCCGTTTCCGATTATGAGATTCCTTACACTCTATAAAATAATTAAATTTTGAAAGAGCACATCAAATTCCTCAGTAGCCTTTGAGATCCTGTTTTTAAATATGCCTCAGTTGTTGACACTTTACTTATCCAATGTTCTGTGTTCCTTAAAGGTCATTGAGGTAACTATGTGCCGAGCATATGTTCTAGTGCATAAATCAAATACCACGAAAACTGGTCGTTAAAATAATTAAATACGTGTGCCACTACGGAAAGCTCGTTTGCAAGAAGCAGGGAAATAAATCATTTCCTTAAAGCACGCTATATTCGCATACTAATGGTCAATTAGTCTTTGAAAACTTCAGTAAAAAGTTCAGAAGCTTTAAAAGCTACTTAAATTTTCTCAAGATGCTGTGGACCTGGTTAAATGCTCTCATAAATAATTTACTGAGAAATGCTCAGAAATCCAGACCCTTAAGCCATTCAAGAACGTTTTCGGCATCGACGTTATGATTACCGTCAGGAACCTGTAGTATCTATATTCGTACTGTTCTTTTTTAGAACCTAGTTATTTGTAGGAATTTAGAGCTTCATTTTCTTGGATTTTACAGGATTTTTCTATTCATTCTTATTTGTTCGATATAAAGCAGCCTGAATTTCTCGACTACTTTATGCAGATAATTAGAGCACTGCTCGCTGTTTGGCATATACTTAATCCCACATAGGACGAATCCAGTATTTTCAGTTACATCCTCAATCTTGGTCTCATACCAGGGATGCAGTTAAATTTTCTTTCCCTGGTACCCGGGACTCCCGTGCATTTTTTTTTTTTGGCTTATAATTCCAGAAACTTGAACAATTTTCTGGATTTTTGATTTTTCGGGAATCCTTAAAATTACTTCTTAATGTAATGATACACAGTAATTCCTAAGAAAAAGAATGATGGTAAGTCATCGCAATTTTTGTTAGTGCCTAATGAAAAGCACATATTACTAATTTCTACTGAATATCGAGACAGCTGATGAGACAATAGTTTTTAAATACGAATTAAGGGTGTAAATTATGTTAGTTACGCAGAAATTCATTCTTATTCAGTTACTTTCTGTCAAGGCTAATTACATTTTATTATATATGTTTTATAATGTGACTGTCAGAAATCAAGGAACTCAAATTTTTTGTATTAAAATTATACTTTGCATAACCAACATTTCTTTGCTATGTTAAATTAAATACAGTCGAAAGTTAATATAATCGTTTGAAGTTTAATTGCCAGCGATGTTCGGGTATTCTTTCTCTCATCACTGCGACTTTTTGTACCATTTAATACTACATTCTCTAAACTTAAGAATACCTCTCTCAGATTAAAAACTTAACACTGGAAGTACTTCATAAATCACCTAGATCAATAGTAATTCATCTCGGGTTTAGTTCCTGGCAGCGAAACTGGAGGGCTGAAACGAGCTTCCGTAGTTTTATCCCTGTGCATCATAAATATAAGACAATTTCCTTTAAAAGGTTTCTGTCCCTTTAACAAACACCCATCGAATGCTTCAAAATGGTTAATTACCTATTAACTTTTATATTGCGGAGCATACACACTACCTGAAAGTTAAAACTGATTGATATTATGTTGAATATGATACAGCTGTGACATACCTCTGTAATTCGTCAAATTCTCCTAGAAACTTCTGACAAGTTTATAGAAACAGGTATTGTACTTACAAAGAATATACAATTGCTAATTGAATTAATTTTGAGCCGTAATGTTATTAACTGAACGTTGATCCCCAAATGCGGATTTTATGCCCACTCAGTGGAAATGGATATATAGTATCCACCCATCTATGTTCTTCTTGTAGTGATTGGGTCAGTGCAATAAGGATGAATATAAGACAACTGCTACTCTGCAAATTATGGGAGTACAATACCGAGCAGGTAAACATATTGGATACAATGCTTTATGGAGACATAAAATATGTACAATGGTATGCAGTTCCAAATTCTATTATCAAATTAACGGTGCTAAAAGAAGGCTCTTGGAATTACCGGAAAATATCTGCAATAATGAAACATTCCTAAGGTTGCTTTCTTAATTTCAAAAGTGCATTCAAAACAATATTTTTAACTAAACAAATTCAAAACGTTTTCCTTTTCTTTTATATATATATATATGTATAAATTCCAAATATTTTTCATGTTAAAGTTCTAAACACCTTTTTACAACCTACGTGTAAACGATGCTTAAATCATATGTTAATCTTACAATAGCCTTCATTTTATTTATATATTCAAGTTTAAGTATTCGCTCGCATAAACTAATGCATTTCATCAAAATAACTTAATAATTAGGCGGAATTACCTTATTACCTTCCGTCACGCACATAAACACACGCCAAGAAAAACTGAGAGTAAGAAAACGCAGCGTTTATTGACATGTATTTTATTTCACTAGAAAAACTTTCACATGTGAGTCACCGGCTTCATTTGTAGCTAAATGAATCGATCGGGTTCGAAACCCGGTGAAGAGGCTGGCTTTAAAAGTGTTTTCACGGCTTTCCAGATTTCTAATTTGAATAATAACCAGCTTCCCTTAGAAAACTTCCGTGAAAGCATCTCTCCTTGTAAGCAGATAAATACTTTGTGATAATTTAGCAAATCCAGCCCATGGGGCATAAAAAAATTAATTTCTTTACTGTATTTTATTGAAATATTCTAAACAATCGCTCTGAGGGGTATAGTGATTAGCGATGCAGTCTGTCGTATCTTTGTGCCCGGGTTCGAATTTTGGAGGAGACTTGGGTATCTGTAAGTGCATAGTCTCTGCGTGGCATGGGACACTTAAAATACTGAAAGTCGAAAGTCCCTCTCGAGACGTTTGGTAGTAGAACAAAGAGGTGGGAATTCTCCGATCCGTCCGGCGAGGTTTTCTTCTTCAAAATTGGGACGCAGCTTTCCTTTCCTCATGCTAAAATTCAGTCGACGACTGAATTTCAGCATGAGGTGGTGTGGGTGGTTTCAGCGGGATGTGGTGCATCCTAGGCAACTTTCTTGGTGATGAGATGGCTAAATGGCCAATGAGTATTGGTCATTCCCGACGAAGGCATTAAGTAGCACGTTTCTAGCCATTTGGAGCAACTAGAACATATTATAAACACAAATCTGCTTTGCCTTCATGTATGTTACAAAATGTTGCGACTTTTCTAGTTCAGTTTCTTGTTATTTTGCAACCGAATAGTTTTACATACGTAGCGGTATTTTTAGATTTTGGACCTTGTGTACTTCCTTTGCCCCTCACAGTTTCTGAATATGTTCTTGAATAACCTGCACTAGAATTTCTTCATCTGAGAGCTGTATGAGTAAAGTAGCTTCATCCCCCACTTTTTTAAGGGGGATATTGCAATTGATATCTTATTTCCAATTACTTCTTGAAATATAAAAAGGGCATTTGGAATATTTAGAATATTAACAAAAGCTTCAAATGCCAATTTTCTGCCACAATTTATCATCTTTCCTAAAGGACTATTGTATGCGTTCATTTGATCTCAGAGATCAGTATCAGTGTTTCTTGCATTGCATCTTACTGTTATTTTTTTATTTGTGGTAAAACCATATTTTTATATAACGAGGAAGTTTCAGGAGAATGTTTTGTAAAGAGGACTAAATTATCGCGTTTATCCTTTTTTGGTACCACCTTGTTTGGATTCTCTTTACGATGTCTTCAAAATATACCTATCAGATGTATATTTGTTTTATTAATTTATTCGTGAATTTGAAGCTTCTGTACCAATTATTAGTACGTAATATGTAACCTTTCTCAAGTATATTTTTGCATAATATTAAATATTGGGTTTTCTTTGTAAAGATGTTTCCCTGGGAAAAACGTGAAAGCTTTTGGTACATCCAGATCCGCAGCTAACAAGGAAGGTCATCCAACATTTAACTTTTTCTCTAAAACAATATGTATGAATATATTCAGGTGGAAACGCATAGTCTCAAAATCATTAGCTGTTAATACTCTATGGATAATCGCCAAAAATGTTAAATATGCAGTTCTTCGAACCTTCGGTAGGTGATTGATAGAATAAGTTTCAGTCAGAACATTCCATGTTATTGGAAATTTCGATTTTCTTTTCGCTAACTGTGGGTTAAATTAATATCTACGTATCCACTATTCATTCATATTTGAACGTTATATTTATTGATTGCAGTTTTTCAGCCTGCTAGTCGATTGCTCGCTACAATATTTGATGGCCCCTGTCACTGCTGATCTCAAGCAGATTAAAACCTGAGCTAATCTATCGTTAGCATTTTTATGACAACTCCGTATAATTGATATCAGTTAAATATCTACAAAAATATTTGATAAAAGTCCGCAGGAATATTCATTTTAATTTTGCTCGAATATATGTACAAAATATAAAACAGAAGTAACAAAATATGCGCATTAAATTGACATTGCATTCTTCTTGCCATTTCATCAATAACGTTTAATTATTCCAAATTTTAATTCAATCATTCAACAGCTAACATCCGCAGATCCTTAAAATCTTTGTGAACCATTGACATTCTTCAATTGATTTTACAAGTTTTGAATTTTTTGTGGAACTTCTTTCATCTAAAACTACATTAAGGGTAATGTCATAAAAATTCTTAAAGATAAACTAACAGATTAGGAAACGATGACATCAAACTAGTTTTAGTCAAGATTTCAATCGGTATAAATATTTAATTTTCCCTAGCAAAATCCCATATGGTACCAGCTCAGTCGTAAGAAAATTTCCTCCTCCTTACCGCGTGCCTTCGTGATGTAATTGGGAAGCTCATCCAGCTAGCAATCTGAAAGTCCGAGATTCGAATCCTCGTGAGGGCACTGCACATATACCGTGTGTTCCTGCTTCGACCAATCCAATGAGTCTACAGTCACGCCCGAACTAAATGGTGGTGAAATATAATTTGTCAGCACCGCGAGTTTTGATTGTGTCTCCTCCTCAGTCAAGCGTTAGGTGTTCTTCTTGGTACGAGCCTTTGTGGTGAAAACACGTTCGGCTAGCAGTCAGAAGATTCGGACTTCGAATCCTCGCAAGGGTGTTGCACATATTTCATGTGTTCTTGGTTCGACCAATTTAATGACTCTATACACTTAGTAAATCAATATTATTAAAACTTGAGCTTCTTTTATTAATCTCAAGGCAAGCATCTATATGAAAACGAAATTTCACAATTTTTTCTTCAGTCATTTCTCTAAATTCTTAAAAAAGTTAAAATATATATTTTCATTTACTTAGATCTCCAAACCTTCCTGAATGTAATTTAAGGCTAAATCAACAATTATTCTAATAATATTAATAACAAAGAATCACATTAAAATTTCTGGTAAAATTTTATTCCACAAAATTGTTTTGATTTTATTATTTTTTACGGTTTTCACAATTTTGTGTATGTTTTATATCGTTTTCCTATTATGATAGTGGCTGTTATAAAAACTGAAACACCCGTATTCATGTGGTTCACTTGTTTTCCTTTAACACACACAGCTTGTAACAGAAGTAAAACACAACACTGAGTTAATACAATGGACCGATAATTATCTCACTCTGATTGTTGATATAACATTTTAATTTTACGGCTATGACTTTTACTTAGATTTTATATATAATTTTATTGCGAACAGGCTCTTAAAGAACACAGCACTGTTTATTAACAATACCATTTTCATTATTTCATACTGAAATTATATTAAATTACATTTTTATTTTATTCCATGAAGCGCCCTATCAGCTGCCTATGTGGAAGCACACATTGCAGGTGTCCGCCGAAATCACAGCGGACGAAAACGTCGCGGAGAAAACAACGCAAGGCGAAAACGTCGTGGTACAAAACATCGTGGGAGAAAATAAAGCGAAGAAAAACATCGCAGTTTTAAAACATCGTGGTCGAAAATAATGCGGTTCAAAAGCTTCGCAGTTTAAAAACATTGTCGTCCAAAATATCGTGGTAAAAAATAAAGTGCCTACAAATAATCGCATGACGATAACATAGTACAGATGCATTTTTTTTTTTTTTCAGCTTTGAAAAACTGTAAATGCAAATTCACATAATAATTTGGGAGCGCAGGAAGGATAGAGGAATATTTTTACTTCTACATATCATACTTTTAGGAAACTTAAGTATTTAAAAAATTGAAAATGAGTAGAAAATTAATGCAACTTATAGCGCTTAACAGAATTTTAAATTTACTAATTAAGAAAGGTCATTAATAAATTAATCTTTTTTTATAACGTTTTACTGATACTTTTTGATGAAACATAGAGTTTAAAAATGTTGAGAAAAGGGAAAATAATTAACAGTATGACGTTACCTCTATAAAAATTGCTTAGTTAATTATTAAATTATTTTCTTTCACGCTTGTTAATCTGATATTGTTTTAGTGAAAATTATATCTTGCTTTGTTTCCGTTTATTCTTAAAGTGTCGTTAACATTTTCATGTATAGCGCGTAATGAATTATTTGGATGTCGATTTGTTTGTTATGAAGAAAGTCAGTTACATAATATGCCACTACGGGATTTGAATTTACTGGATTATGCCAAAACACACTAGGGCTATCTGCTTAAGAGGAGAGGTGCCTTTGTAAGGGCACTTTCTCAGAAACAGGCACTTATTTACGCTATACATTAGGAAAATCACGGAAATCTCATGCAATCAGCTAGTTCGTCTGATCGAAATACCATTGTTCAGCGACTTTACCGCTCGGTCACTAGTGGCCAGTTCACCAGGAGAATATTAACGAAAGCTAGTTGATTTTTACATCAGTCATTGGCAGACTCAAATTTAAAAGTATACTCAGAAATTTAAAGGCAATCTTTTTTTTTTAGAAATAATATGTAATTGCGATTAACCCTTCTGAGAAGTACTGGTATGTCGCTAAGAAGACTAGTGTCTTTGAGAACAGAAATAAACATAGGTTTTAATTATTATGAAAGATGAGCACATACACGAAAATTAAAAAAGATATGGTGAAATCCTGAGTGGTCGATTTGAAGACAATTCTTTACATTTAACTTTTCATTTAGACATTTCTTGTAAGTATTTTTTAATTTTGTGGATAAATTTTATTCGAAAATTTTTTAGTTTATTGATGGAATTTTTATAATATACATTGAAGCAGCTTCCTAAGACGAACACTTCTGTAAGTGACCAGTATAGGTATGAAACTTTCCTTCATCTCATCCTTCAACTCATTCTTCTCATTTCGAACCCTAAGTAGTCACCTTGAACTTAGCTTTCCCATTTAGGTATATTTATTTTCTTTAGTAAACATTTAATTTTCTTTCTTAACACATATTGAATCATTTCGTACCAACGTTCCCCGGAAGTGACCAGTAGGCGCTTTAGGATGAAGGATTACTCTAGATGCTGTTAGGTAGATATTTTATCATGGCTGCTGCTAAACTGTTGTTGGATTATCACTTAGGAAATTCGGCTTAGATACGAATGTTTTTAATGGAAACTGGCTTATACTAGTAATTAGATCAAAAAGGTACTGGTCGATGTCTTTTATTTCTTGGTTGGTTTGTTTTATTTAATTATGACAAAGCACTCAAAGACTGTCTACTTAAGAGGAGAGATGCCTTCATGGAGGACTTTTTAAGGGAAATTTGGCTCGTATACACGTTACACATGGGAAAACGACGAAAACGCCCGTGCAGCCAGCCCGGTCGCCAGGTTTCGAGCCTCAGACCGAACTACCACCAAACGACCAGTGTTCAGCGAACTTCTGTTCATGCTTTTGCTCGGTATTACCCAATTTTCAGAATATCTTAATCTCTGCTTCGCAGAAACCTATAGCAAGATTATATTAATATTTCTGAGCGAAATTTTATTTTGTGGCTATTCTTTGTCCTCGGAATTTTTTCACAAGTAATTTTGAAGCTATTATTTGTCAATGAAAATTTGTAATTAAAATTTAATAAAATAAAAACTTCATCGGACTGCGCTTAGAGTAGATAGGAAAATTGCACATATCGTACATTATTATTATTATTATTTACGTCTTCCATCCTACACTGAAGGGAAGGATGCCTTCGTGGAGACCTTTCTGAGGAAAACTGGCTCATAATAACAGGTTACACATGAGGAAGACCACAAAAGCGCTCATGCAGCTAACCCCTTCGTGGGATTCGAACATCGGACCGAGCTACCGAGCAGTGTTCAGGGACTTTACCGCTCGGCCGCTTGTGGGCCACATATTGTACATTGACTGTTATTTTCAATGAGTCAAGCGTTTCAAGTACAATTTTTATGTATTTAAATGACCAGTTGTTTGGAATAAGAAAATGTTATTATTTTTATGAATTGTTTTAAATATTTTATAAGCGTCTGATTTTGAGTGTCAATCATAATTAAAAATTAATAACCGAGTTCCCTTCCTGCATGAGCATTTTTTAATTAAAGTGATCAGAATTAATTCTTTTTCAGTAAAATAAAACTATTTAGTGCTGCTACGCATTAAACTAAAAGCATCTAAGGCATTTTGAAAAAAGGCATTTTTAAAGAATACATTCTGATTTTCCATTTGAAATCGAACAAAAAATATCTTTTTGTTTATTAAATTTACAGATTTTGTTGTTATTTTTTTACCTGTAATTAAATGTAGTTTTAGTTTCTCAGTTCATATTAATTAACAAAGATATGCTCTGAATTAGCTGAATCATTGTGAGATGTACTGTTAGATAAATGTTAAATTCTGTTTTATCCAGCTACACCACTGTGAACAACTAATATACTATTTTGATTTCCTTTACCTCGCCAAACCACTCGCATGGTAAAACATTTCGTTCACCTTACATTTCACAGGGGAAAAAAAAAAAAAAAGTTTGTCTATCTCTTTTTCTCACCACAAATACTCTACAATGTTCATTATTGCATTTGCATATAATAAAAGGGACAAAAAGCTTGCATATAAATTTAGAAATTTATGGAGTAAGTCGTTTTTCATACTTCAGTATGCGTTCTCTTTCAATATTCACTCAACGCTTAATTAGTATGTTGGTTGGGATTCATATTACATTTATAGCAGTACATATTCGGATTACATGCTTTTTTCGAGTATTGGATTGCTCAAACTTCCTCTTGTTTTTTTTTTTTTTTCAAGATGCTTAATTTTTATATGAAGTGTTGTGCCGATGATGCGTATATGTGAGGAGATGTAGTATATAGCCCTTATTCATTTTGCATACAGTCCTTACTAAGTTGAAAATTGTCCTTATTCATTTTAATAGCATTCATGAATTCGGGCTGATTCCGTGATACAGTTATTTTAACGCAGGTTATACGTTAGTGCATATTTCACACTGAAAATATATTATATAACTGGCATGTAAGAAATACAATTAAGTCCAATAGACTCATGGTTTTTGAATTTTTATGATCAGCCAGAAAGTATAAATTTACGTGCAGTGCAATACATGTGTAATGAACATAATTTAAAAATTTTTTACGATAAAGTTATTTTCATTATGAAAATTTAAAAATATGCAAATATTAATTAGGTAAGATGTCATATAAACCCTTACAA
>KK113021.1:298715-323389 GCA_000611955.2 Stegodyphus mimosarum | reverse complement strand
AAAATTAAAAAAAAAAAAAAAAAAAATTATCTGAAAGCTTTTAGATTTTATATTACATCCAACGGGTCGTTTTTTTCACGGGGGATTCGAAACGGGATTTGAAAGGTTATACAGACATTCAAACTCATTCGACGCAAAATACAGTTAGGCATTGTAACGTCTTTGCGTTGCTACGCTACCAGCATAATACCAGTATAAAATGTAAAGAAACGTCGCGCATAAAATATTCGTACTTGAAGATGCACGCGATGATAATGTTAAGAGAACGCTCTGACATTGTTCAGTTGGTTAATCAAAAGTTCATTAGAGTTTTACAAACTATGAAATATATAATAAAACAAATCCCAAATTTCAAATTTGGGCTTCCAGGTGCCCATATTCGAGTGGAAGACTATTATTCAAAATCTGATGTCTCTACATACCGTTGTTTTTTCACAATGCGAGAAACATATATACATTTATGCAGATTTTGCATTATTTAATTTATTTAAATATATCGCAGGGCTGTAACATTTGGTGGCAACAATCTGAAAAGAGATTCAAATTTTTACAGTGAATCAACGTAAAATACCGAAAAAAAAATTAGCATCTCTTTTGGGCAAATTGCGCCTTTGAACTAATGAATCGTTTAAGGGAGAAAATTAAATTCTGTATGTCACTTCACTTAAAATTTGCAGAATATTTGTAAGGTTTTACTTTAAACTAACAAAGTTTTATTTTTAATTTCCCTTTCCTGTTCTTATTTCAACTTCCCGTTAGAATGAGCGCGCGTTTCAGCTTTATGCTAATTTGAAGTGGAGCCATGTTTGTATTTAAGCGTTAGCAAGGAACTTCTCGGGGTGAGAGAGCTTTTAGTCTCCGATTACTGCTGCTCTGTTCGACGTTCGCCTGACTAGCTAGTAGTTAAATTCTAAACCTTAGCGCTGTTACGCTATTACTTATTGAAATAATCTAAGTGCGTTAGTATTAGCTAAATCTTGCTACGCACCATTGATCATTTAGCATAGAGGCCAACCACGCGTTTTATAGCTCTGTGAGCAACAACTACTTAATTTCTACTTAACCTTAGTTTAAATTATTTGATTGTTCAGTTTAGACCCAAGTGCGGTCATTATTTTCTGTTATCCCTCCCGAGTTGGGAAGTGGCTGTACATAATTGTGGTTTAATAAAGGAGGATTTTAAATCCTTCTTACGTGCAGTTATTCTCCCACTTAACTACAGTATTCTACCACAGAACATAGCTGCATTCAGCGCCTTGTTCAAGATCAGGACTTCAACTACCTCACGAATATGTTCGCCAAGAGTATGCATAGAACACTCAGTCCTGACATATTGATTAGTGAGTTTATTACAACAGTCTACTGATTTAGTTTCACATTTTTAATTCAACTATTCACAAGATGAAAGTTTTTCTTTCGTCAATAACAGCGGAAATTTGTTTCGAAAAAGAAATGAGAATCTGTAAGCAAGATGAAAGTAATTAGGAAATTTTTGGGAAACTAACGCTTGCAGCTTTTAGCTCCGAGTACTGAGTTGAAAAGCAAGTTTCTTCGCCGACAGTGTTATCCTAAACGTTCCATTGTTAAAAGGTGTGCGGAAAAAATGTCACCCGGAAAAAAGGGAAACGGAAAGAAAGCCCCCGGAAAATAAGGAACGGAAAAAATGTCACCCAGAAAATAAGGAACGGAAAAAAAGGAACTCTAAGATCTCGCGAGAAAATCTTGGGAAACCTGCCAAATTCTAATTTAACCGGCAGGGTTATAGCGGGCTCTCTTGAGGGGGGTTTTAAGAGTAAGACGTTGAGCTAGCTGCAGCCGAGCAAGGTCATTTCGATAGCAGGTTTTAATATTCTTATCGCAAACTGTGACTAAATTTCATCTACAACGGTTTGTTATAATACTGCTTTTAACGCTTAGTTATGCGACAATGTTTCACCCCTGAACCACAGCTTAAGGCTATAGCTACATGGGGTACGAGGGGAACAATCACTAATGGCCATGACCCGCTGGTCAACCCTCTCTTTTTACCATCGGACAGGCCAGCAGCTCGCTTATCTTCTTTCAATCATCGTCAGAAAATTTCCCTATTCCACAGGTATGGTTGTTATGATAAAACTTTTATCTCCCATCTTGGCGATATTTCTAAACATCCCTTATTTTTCCCATTGCAAAAGAATGGTGACTTATTTTCCGGTGCCTATCATTCCGTTCCTTATTTTCCGGGTCACATTTTTTCCTACAACCAATATTTATAATGTGTTTGCTGATTAATGCATGGGCATACACAGGTTAGAAAATGGTTTTATGAAATCGTAATTGACGTACGAATACCACATAAAGAAAATATTTTTAATGAAAAAAATTTTACAAAGCATACCATGTTCTCTTCAAAGCAGCATTTAATTAAAATAGCTATAAATTTTATGAAGATTGCTTTCAATTTTTCTTGTGAAAAATGTTCTATCGCGTTCATTGTCTCCTTTTCTACACACAGTGCTGATATTCTTTCGTGCTATATGAAGCAGTGAACAAACATTAGTTATGAGACCACTCAACAAAGTTATAATACCACTGAATTTGAACCTAATTTAATCATTTACACAGTTTAACAACTTCTCTACACATTCTAGAACCTCATCGTGACCATCGTTTCTATTTCATTTTCCTTGTTGAGTACAACACCACTTCCAGAGTATTTCGTTCTGAATTACTGCATCATCAGTCTTCGCCTGAAATAAACCTATACACTTATTTTTCCTTTTTTCTTTACCCACACTTCCGTGTTTTCTTCGTTTATATTTGCAAATCTTCAGCATCAGAAGTAATTTCAAAGAAGACCGATGTTATTTTCTTCATCTAAAGAAACTCGATTAAAGTTTCAGGATTCAGTTTTTTCAGCCAAGAATAAAAATCTTTTAACTAAATATCAGGTTACTATTAAGTGTATCAAACATATGACTTTCTTCTAAAAATTGTAAACTTTTTGCCGTTATTAATAATTTGGAGGAGCAATGAAAAACATAATTTGCAAAACGCCTATTTTCCACACAGATAATCAAGAATTCGGATTAATGATCTTTGAGGAAGGAATGCTACTTTCATGTAATATGTTCATGTACTTATATTAATTAAATTTAATCGTATAATATTATGAGCCCAAATGGGCGTTACCCCAGAAGGGCTAACAGTCTCAAAACGGCATTTTACGTCGAATCACTTTAAATGTTTGAATCACTTTTCAGATTGTTGCCACCAAATATTATTCGTCCTGTATTATATTTAAAGAAACTAAATAATAAAGAATCTACATGAATGTATGCATGTTTCTCCTATAGTAAAACAACAACGGTGCCTTTCTATCAAATTTTGAATGGCGTAGTCCTCCTGCGAATATGGGAATCTGGAAGCCCAAATTTGGAATTTGTTTTATTATCGATTTCATATTTTGTAAAACCTTAACGAATTTTTGATTAAAAATTCAAAACTTTCAAACAGAGCAGTATCAACATTATAGGGAATAACACGTTATTTTCAGTGAGTTAGATTGTCTGTGGGAAATTCTAAAGATAGATATGCCATTTTTAAATGTTTTTAGCACAATGTGGGGGTAGCTCAACTGCTCTTGAAACGTGTATGTGTCTGTAAATAAAAAAAAACTCCTCTGGGGGTAATATAAAATCTGAAAGTTTTCAATTTTTTCCTCTACCCCCCCTTTTTTTGTAAAATTATTGCGGGTACTGCTCATTTGCTGAAAACTAAGGATTGTTGCTACCTCTTTGATACCTGTTATCCTCCTCTTGTTCACAGTGTATATTAATACATTAATCTTAAAAAAAATACAAAATTAAATTTAGAATTGCACACAGCCCCCTTAAAGAATACATGATGATATATCTAACACCTAAGACTTTGAAACCCTTTTTCGGAATCAGAAATATACGATTGATTCTTTAACGAAAAGTTAAAAAAATAATCCACAAACCCTTTAAAGCGAACACTCAAGATTCCACCACATCTTTTTAAATTTTCGCGTATGTGCTTATCTTTCATAACAACTAAAACCTATTTCTGTTCTCAAAGACACTAGTCTTCTTAGGGACATACCAGTATTTCTAAGAAGGGTTAATTGCAATTACATATTATTTCTAAAAAAAGAAAATTGTCTTTAAATTTTCTGAGTATACTTTTAAATTTGAGTCTGCCAATGACCTGATGTAAAAATCAACTAGTTTTCGTTAATATTCTCCTGGTGAACTGGCCACTAATGACCGAGCGGTAAAGTCGCTGAACACTGGTATTTCGATCAGAGGAACGAGCTGATTGCAAGAGATTTCCGTGATTTTCCTAATGTATAGCGTAAATAAGTGCCAGTTTCTGAGAAAGTGCTCTTACAAAGACACCTCTCCCTAGATAACCCTAGTGTGTTTTGGCATAATCCAATAAATTCAAATCCCGTAGTGGCCTATTATGTAACTGACTTTTCTTCATAACAAACAAATCGATATCCAAATAATTCATTATGCGCTATACATGAAAATGTTAATGACACTTTAAGAATAAACGGAAACAAAGCAAGATATAATTTTCACTAAAGCAATATCAGATTAACAAGCCTGAAAGAAAATAATTTAATAATTAACTAAGCAATTTTTATAGAGGTAACCTCATACTGTTAATAATCTTCCTTTTTCTAAACATTTTTAGACTATATGTTTCATCAAAAATTTTCAGTAAAACTTTATAAAAAAAGATTAATTTATTAATGACCTTTCTTAATTAGTAAATTTAAAATTCTATTTAGCGCTATAAGTTTCATTAATTTTCTACTCATTTTCAATTTTTTAAATACTTAAGTTTCCTTCTTACTTTTTCAACAAAAATTTATTCATTCAAAAATATGATATGCAGAAGTAAAAATATTCCTCTATCCTACCTACGCTCCAAAATTATTATGTGAATGTACACTTACAGTTTTTCAATCCTGAAAAATGCATCTCTGCGATGTTATCGTCATGCGATGATTTGTAGGCACTTTATTTTTTACCACGATATTTTCGACGACGATGTTTTTAAACTGCGACGTTTTTGAACCGCATTATTTTCGACCACGATATTCTGTACCACGATGTTTTCTCTTTGCTTTATTTTCTCCCGCGATATTTTGTACCACGACGTTTTCGCCTTGCGTTGTTTTCTCCGCTATGTTTTCGTCCGCGATGTTTTTACCCGGATGTTTTCGGCTGTAACCCTCATTGCGTGCCTACGAGAGACAGTCTTAGTTGTATTTTATTTTTAGGTGCCATTTTGTTTTTACTGCCAGGTTTAACTGGAACTTCAATTAGTAAGATTTACGTTAAACCTCCGAGAATTACAGCCACGTACTTTCTTCAGTAACATCTTCGCGTCTACTTTTGAATGTCTATGTATGTAAGTTTTAAAATTATCTTACGAAAAAAAGAGTGATAAGAAGAACGCGCGAAAATGTTTATTTAGTTTGTTTGCTTAATTATCTAAATTTTGGATGCTGTAAAGAGAAGTGCAAATAAAGAAACACGTACGTAAATTTCTTTGTTGTAAATATATCTGTGTTCTTCAATCGGCCTTTTTCTTGAATTTAGTACACTTTTTCTTCGTCAAACTGTTAAGCTTTTTAATTCTTTTTTGCTGCATCTGCCAGAAATTTACATTTACGAAGCATGAACGTTGCGAAGTCAAAAAACAAACCTATGAAAATTTCAGATTCTTTCCACAAAATATCAGTATGGAAAGATGTGTTGAACGGTAATTAAAAATTTTTAATTCTCCATGAAAATCAAATGGGCTCTATAAAACATTGCTCTTTCTTTTGCGAATGGAGCAACAATGATAGAAAAAATCCTTACATTCAAAAATATTTTCCAAGGCGATTATCTGTCCTGGAAAGTTTAATATAATTGACAAAGCACCTGCGAGGATCCTGGGGAAGTATCGCCTCCGCTAAACATTAACTTAAATCTTTATACTTGAGAAAGGCCAAACAGTGGCCGAGAAGTAAAGTCTCTGGGTCTGATTTCAGGTAAACGGATTGGTTGCACAAGCATTTTCATGATTTTCTTCACATGTAACGTAGATACGAGTCAGTTCCACTTAGAAAGTTCCACAAAAACATCCCTCCCTTTAAACACACAGCTCTTACGCGCTTTGCCATAATCAAACAAACCAAGCCATATTGGAGAAAGAAATTTCCTAACATAAGAAACATTAAAATGAAACAATCTGTATTTGTAACCCTGGAAACTAGTATATTGATACCAGGGTTGGCGATAGGCATTTTATTGCACGCTGCAATCTCTGAGGGTGTTAATTCTGCTACCTGGTGCCTCGCAAAATTTCAATAATTTTGCCGTCACTAAATGCTACAGCTAATTGCATCGGCCCAAATTCTAAAAACTTTGCTATCTCTAAATTTTGCACGTCGGTGCTTCTCTGAATTCTAAAATTGTTGTCACCTCAAAGTCTAACGCCTAGTGCAACCGAACCGGTTACACCGCCTCTGACTCCGGCCCTGATTATACTGGTTAAAATTTAAATCAGTAGCTGGAGCCAGTTAAAAAAAAAAAGACTTCATGACAAATTTTCAAGAATTACTGTAAAAATTTTCCAAGGAAATTTAAACGAATGAAGAATGATGGGTGACATTTTGAATTCATATAAAGTCATGACATACAACATGTCTTTAAAATATCACCTTTTGTATTCGTACCTAGATATCTTCACTGCCAATCGTGGAACACTGTGAGGTTAGCATGAGTGGACTTTTCATTAGGCAATTTTTATATTAAAAAGTGACACCTGAGCTCTTAAATTCCCAGTATATTACCTAGTTTCTCTCGGGTCCATAGACGAACAACACCAGTTTCTGAAACCAAGCAGAAAATCCTGCACTCCCACTTTTTGAATGATTTTTATTTTCAGTGACCATGTAAAAATTCATGTGACACATATGAGAACCATGTCACTAAACTATGACATATATGAAAACTATGCCCTCTTTTGTCGTTAACTGCTCAGTAATCAAAGATAATATTAGAATTTAGCATTAAGTGGGAAAAAACACATTGCTGATTTGTAAAAGCATCTCAAAGAAAAATCTATATCTAAATTTAACTATTAAAAAAGTGTTCTAAAAGACAGACTTTTGCTTACTATATTTTGACGTATTTTTGTGAATACGCTTACTTAGATATGAAATCCCGAAAATTTCAGTAAAAACAAGGTTTATTAATAATCATGAATGCAGGGAAAAAATATTCTGGAGAACATTACTCTGGAAAAAGTATCCCCGAAAAAAATATGTGACACTGCACTCTCACCCATCTTCAAGCTCTAACTCATGGATATAATTTCATCGACATGTGGCGATTCCTTTTCATAAGCAAATACCTCAAATCGATGTTCAAAAACGCATTCAGACAACAGTATTCCCAGGAATACTAAAGGTCCTTAGGGTGATACTACTCCAGACACTGTTGATAACTTTTAGGCTGTTCATAAGGTGCATCTGACTTTTCCAAAACACTCGGAAGGTAAATTTGTTCATTCGTTCACGTCGAAAGATCGCTGAAACAGTGCTTTGGTGTAAAGCATTTTAAAATTCGAAATGCCTGCTGATCCCTGGAGTAGTGAAGTGGAGTTGGGAAGAAGGAACTTGACTTCAATGACCTTGAACTATTCCAGTAAAACGTTCTTAAAATCTGAAGGATGAGCAGGTGAATTATCAATATCCAGCAAAACTTTGAGTGACAGATTACTTTGTAAAAGATACTTTTTTCAAACTGTAGGACACAAAACCTCGTTAATCTACTCAACGAGACTTGCTGTTGAACCTCCACAGTACGTTTAATTCGTTGTTCTGCATCTTCTATTCCTTGAAGGCTTGCGAGCTCTCGAAATGATACAGAAATACGGCCATGATTAAAATTACCAGTACCATTAACAAATAATAAGAGGGAGACAGCATTTCATGTGCTTGTGACCGGGCATTACGTTCGCTTCTGCTCTAATGTAAGTCCTTTGTGTCATCTTTTCCAAAATAATCCCAATCTAATCACATTTAAACTTTCTGCGGCAAGTAACACAAAAGGAACACGTGAAGTTAGCGAACTTGGCATCAAAAGCCTTAATTCCATGAGCGACCGAACTCGAAACCTTTTTATGCCTAATAATTTGGATACCGCTTTCCCTCTTAAACTTATCAACCCATACCTTCCTCGTCTTTTTAGCATCCGCATACTTAGGAGTTTGCTTAAAAAGTCGGTGTTCAAAGCCTTTTCATTTTGGTAGTTTTCGGTCACAGTATCACTTGTTGGTTTCTTTTCATTCATCTTCATGTGAAGCAACTTTTTTGCATTTTTCGAAAAGCTTACCGCTTGCTTTGCCACTCCTGTAGTTACTTTTGTTGCGTCTAGCCGCTTTATTTCTTCTTTAACATTGTGCCCTGCGCTGTCCATTACTCGCATACCTCCTTCATCCTTCAGAATGATTTCCTCTCAATTTCCATCCCAATAATCTCCCACCTTCCTCATAGTTTTCCTTTAAGAGAATTGTTGTAGTACAGATACTCGAACACAAAATAAAAAAGAAATGCTTTACTCACACACAAATATGTCCACAGTGCTCTAGTAGCAGTATACGCTCATACGGATGATGAATGTGTGAGTGATTCAAGTCGAGTGAGACCAAGCATTGGAAATGATTACTCATAGACCCTTAGCGACAAGCAAAAGAACCGTTATGTCAGTTGTGATCATTTGAAGCTTGACAAACAAAACGTACCCATACTACTAGTATTGTACGATATCGCATATTTATCAAGTTAAAACTTAATTAAAATGTTTGCTTTTCTTGCAAAACATTTACAAACCAACTTGCAATCCGAGGTTTGGCTGCATCTTAATCTTTCAATCAATGTAAATACTAAAGCGTGATGATAATGATGTATCGATGAAGGAAATTATGTAATCATTTGATAATTCATAGAGTGCATATCATATAACATTATTTACGTTAAACCTTTATATATACACATATGCAAGAGTTCCTTCATCGTCCCCAAAGCCAGTAGTGCATTGTGTCGTCGAAGGCAAGCAAAATATATGTCTTATAAACACACAGCGAGAAGCACATAGTTTACAACTTACAGTGTATTGAGCACTGATGAAAATCCTATCCAAAGCCTAACTTAGCTTATAGAGTCACCTAGAACAAAACTGCCAAACAGAAGCAGTGCATTCTGTGACCGACAATGAACAAGAAATGTCTTACGAACTCAGAGTTTATGAGATACAAAACAATGAACATTAATAACAAATTAATACGAAGGCTAACTGCCTGCCCCATCAAGAAAAGGAAGAATCATGGAATTCAGTACAGAAACTACAGGATGCCATGATATTATGATAAAAAAACGACGTGTAGAGTTTATCAGTAAGCGTGAATTTATAGTACCTTACCAAACTATGGGCGCAATATGCACAACCTTTCTTATGTAAGAAATTATAAAGAGAATAGAACCTTTCTTACGTAAGAGATTATAAAGAGAATAAGAAATTATTACAGACGTACACAAATGTTACAGTTAGTTCTCGAAATGCAGCCTATCAGCAATAACATAAGTTGCATATTGTCATCTTAGAACAAGACGAACACGTTCCAAGACAAGTATTGCAGATCCGTTGGACAACATCCTCAACATGCTGTCGAAATTCGTGATGAAAAGAATATAGGAGATACTTAATAGACGTCGAGTTTGTTCCTGAAGACTCGGTGACAATAAAATGAGGAACAGACGTGCCTCTTCATTTTATGCTTATTACTAATCTTCAGCATCCCACAACTCTTAAATTACGCATTTCTGAATCTCATGAATTTTGTTCATGAGTATCATTTAATTCGATGTTCGTACAAATATATTAGACATATACCAATGTTGTATAACATGTATAATAATAGTATTATATTTATTTTTAAATATAGAGATTTCTTTCCAGGCGAGAAATCATGGCTTTGCAAGCAGAAAATTACAGCTTGGAGCGCCAGTTGTTCAGCTACCAGAAATCAATTTCTGTTGTGAATTCCAGAGGGCAAATTTTAGATGATATTCCAGATGAAGAAGATGCCTTCTTTCCAGGTGAGCGGAAAGCTCCACCTCAGCCCGACACCAAATATATAGAAAGTCCAGAATGCAGCTCTCTATGAAGTGCCTAAGCGAAATCATTGCTGATGCAAATCGATTTTAGAAACAACTTTAAGCAATTTTCATTCCCTTTGAGATAATATTTATGTTGATATATAACATACATATATTACTTGTGTGTAAATCCGCGCCAGCATTTTCGAAGCATTGACCTAACATTTTTGGTATCCACTCTGTGTTTACCATAAATCACTGCTTACTCCAGATATTCTTCCTGATATTTCAATAAATTCCTATTTCCCTATATCGAGTGGCAGAATTTTTTTTTAAATAGACACAGTATTTAAATAACAATAATTTACATACAAAACAAATGTTGAGTTTAAATTAACTGCATTACTCCATAATTAAGAATAATATTTTTGGGTGCAAATGCCTTTAAAGATCAGACCCTCAAGCTTTTTATTCCGCTTACTTCAGATAATATTCTTTATAATTCTAAATAGAATGACAAGCAAATCACAGACTATCTATGAGTGTGAATAACGAATAAAGAAGTTTTCATGTTATAACAGAACAGGCACTCTTGTAGAAAACTTTCTAAGTCATTTTGACTACATTACTGTCTACATGAAAATCCTTAAACTCCTTTAACATACTGCTTAGAAACAGAACACCAGACAAAAGCACTATTTACGTGAAACTGTTTAAATTTAAAAGTAACTTTTTACGTTAAAATTTTAAAATAATTGATGTTACACCAGCTTTAGATATAACTGAAATTTAAATTAATTCTTTTCCAAATTTTCACAAGTATTAGAAGTCAACTGTTTAGCACTAAATTTCACAATGAACATGAACAGCAAAAACCTAAATTAATTTTCCTTGCATATAAATTTTCTTTTATAAATACATCTAATACTTTAAAAACTACTTAAGTTTAATTTTACATGCAAAAGAAACGCATAAATAATTGGCCATGAACTAACTATATACATTCAGAAAGGAAATCTTAGCAAATATTAACTGTTTACCGGTTTTATGAACACATGCCAAAACTCAACAACTTTCCCTTTTTCTTACGTAAAAGAATGAAAGAAACATAAAAAAGCTTTTAGTAAAGAGGAAAATAATGTATCATAATTTCCTAAGAATAAGTTTAAAGAATTCTCTTAGCAAAATTTAGTTTTATAAAGACCCCATTCTGTACAGAATTACAAATAATAAATGTGTGGGGCACCCTTCATAAATTTATAAAGATAATGGCTTATACTTTAGCCAATGCAATTAATTATTAGATTTCATTATTCATATTCCCACACTTTTATTATTTGCGATATAAAACTAGATAAATTTTGTGAAGAGAATTATTTAATCTGTTGTTACCATTAAATTATGATAATTTTCCTACTTTTAGTTCAGACCCACCAGCGGGTGGAGTGGAGTGGTGTAGTCCCTGAGCACTGATATTTCGAATCCCGGCAATCTGGCTGCCTCCATGGGTATTTTCATGGTTTTCCTCATGTGATGCAAATACAAACCAGTTTCCCTTGGAAAACCCTTCCTCCCTCCCTTAGGCAGATAGTCGAGTCATTTATCATAATCAAAATAAGCCAAACCAGAACCTGCATTTAATTATTTTTTAAACAAAAGCTTACTTTATAAACACATTGTATATACGTATATTTCTTCTTTTTTAGTCTATACATTATTTATGAAATTATTCAACTAAAAAATCGGTTTCTCAATTAATAATCACTCTTTTACATCCAACAATTCTGTTGCTATTTATAACCTTGCAATAAAATACATTATTTCTAATTTGCCATTATATGCATATTATCTAGCATAAAATATTCATGTAGTTGATCTTGTGACTAACTTCAATGGCATCCCAACTTATATATGGGGAAAATTAAAAGTGGTATGGGAGATTTCATTACAAACAGTTTTAAACTATGATTTCATTACAAACAGTTTTAAACTATAATCAATCTTTAAATTCGATTGTTTTTGAAATTAATAAAAAGAAATTATTAGTAAATGCGAAACCTAGCCATAAAAAAAGAGGGGAAGAAATAAGGGTAACAGAAAATCGTCTGTTCAATATCTCTTTATCGTTCGTTTTAAAAGAGGATTAAACAGTTCCTCTTAAAATCTGGGAAAATTTCAAAAGTTTACAGTAGATATATTTTTAGACAATGAAATGTTAAAACAGGCGTGAAGAGTCGGAAAAAATCAAGAGACTTTCGAAAATTCGCCGGAAAATCATAAATTATGTTAAAAATTTCATATAAGTTTCATATTTTAAAGATTTTTTTTCTGCTTTATTCGATGGCAAACACAATAAAATTCTGAGACTTTTTAGTTTTTTCGTGAAACGAGAGATATGTGCGAAAACTCATTTCAAAATTAAATTAAAAACAATCTAAATCGAATTTTGAAAAAAAAAATCACTCATAGTGTCATCCACAAATACTGTACTGCAAAATTTGAGCCCAGAAGATTATCAAGAAATATGTTAAAAATTGATAGCATACACTAACAGTGAGCTAAATACTGATAAAATTAAACAGCACTAGATTACATCACTTCCCCATGCAAAAAAAGTCATATTTTGCCACAGGAAAGGGTGAAATTATTTATCAGTAAAACAATTTAATATTCCAGTTCTCATAAGCATTCTAGTAAAAAATAAATGATTTTTCAATTAAGAATTACTTAAAAACATTTAAATTTTCAAAGCTTAAAGATTTAAAACCTTCCATACTTTAATATCGCAAAAATACAATTTTAATTTACTAATTTGTTGCACGTATCATTTTCTATTCATAATCTTGCATACTGTTCAGTAAAAACGTTTCTTCAATTAAACGAATTTTTTAATGAATTTTCGAAATAAATAATTCGTTCATTGCTTTCCATGCTTACAAGAAAAATCAGCATTCCTTAAAAGGTCTTGTTAAACTAAGAAAATTTAAGTTATCAATGAACTTGAAAACTTCTGGCAGGTTTTTAGT
This sequence comes from Stegodyphus mimosarum, assembly GCA_000611955.2. Classification (NCBI taxonomy): domain Eukaryota; kingdom Metazoa; phylum Arthropoda; class Arachnida; order Araneae; family Eresidae; genus Stegodyphus; species Stegodyphus mimosarum. The sequence goes on along the minus strand of KK113021.1, from coordinate 310,195 downwards.
GATGCAATTCTAATTAACATGCAAATTCTTAAATGAAGAAATTTCTTTAAGTAAACCTTTAATCATTACAATATATAGCAATAAGAATCAGCATAATAGGCATTAATTTATCAAACTATAATTTCGAAGTTTAAAGGGAACCTTCTTCAGCTGCATGAGTGAAAATTTCAAGGGGAAAATGTGCTTAATAACAAGAGACAAGAAATTCGAGTGTTCCGGCAACGGAAGCCAACAAACAAACAAAGCCTCTGCGACCACCTATTAACAATAAAGGAAAGTAACTATGAAATACTTTCTTTAAAAGCTGAAGGTAAAAATACATTAGAATTGGCAACTTCAACCAGAACTTCAGATTTTTTATGTGAAATGCCTCTAGAAAATCCAATGACAAATGGAGGATGTGTTTTAATAATATTACTAAAAAATAAACACAAAATGTGACCAGCAATCTTGGGCATTGAAGAATTTTTTTAATGTTCCTTAATGTGAAATTTCAAGATTCTCCTAGACTGACCTATGTATATTTTGCCCCATTAGTAAGAAATACTGTAGATATCCCAGAAGTTCATATCAATGTGGTCCTTTAAGTAATGAACTGCAAATTTTATTGGCAAGATAAAAAAAGATATGAAAGTTTAGTAAAATACATGAAATTTTATCACTAAACGATGGAATGAAAGGAACGACTACTGAAATCTTATAATCATACAAAAAAAAAAAATTTTTTTATTTTGTTGAGATGAAAATTTTTAATCGCTAATATAGGGTGAAAAACTTCTGTCAATTGCTCTTAAGTACTTGAGTTTAATGAACAGCTGACCTGGAGAAGCAAACTTGTGGAGTGCACAGAAAAACAAAAAAATAAATTGAGATTTTGTTAAGTGGAGTGACAGCAGTGTCAAGACAAATAGATGAAGATTTCCATCATAAAAGCTATATTATGCATGACCAGCCCGTTGAGAAAAAAGAAGAGAATTAGATGTCTCAAGTTAAAAAGCCAACTCAATTATATGCTGAAAAGAAAATGTGTTTGTTAGGTATGAAGCTGAGTAAGTGAAATTAATGCAATTTCAATACATAAGAAATTGATGAGTGTCCTTAATTTTTGTTGCTTAGTATTTTTAACAAATCTAATAATTCGTACATATTACTGACATTATTTCTTCATACTGTTTTAATGATTCATAATCATTCCATAGCTCCTAACAATTAATTTATGCATGAGATCAATGTTCATTCATGTATCAGTAAATATCCACACTTCTGTACTGTTCTTAACAATATTGCTATATTTTGCTCAGACAATTTATATTCCACAGTACACAATAATGCATTCTAATCCCATTAATTTATTAACAGCTATCATTTTCAATCTTTCACCACCACCACAAAGTATTTGCATCGGATCATACTTTTGTGCGAAATAATTTATCATAATAAGTAACATATAATTAAGCAGATTCTGCTAATCTGATATCACTATCTAATCTGATTTCAAGTACTCACAATACATCACTAAAGGACGTCAAAATCAAATGTGAAATATATTTTTCAAAATAGAGCAGGATTTAAATTAATAAATGAAAATTTTATATAATTCTCGGAAAATAAATTTACAATAATTTACTGTATAATGTGGAATGTATGTTATGCAAAATAAATAGATCAGTACTATGAAAAATCTTATTTAATAGAATTCATTAAATAACACACACTTTTAGATCTGAAACCAGAACAATAGCCCACATAAAATAAATACATATTTAACTAACAAATTCATTATGTTTCTGAATAATGGTTTATCAAAGAGTTAAACTTTTCAAAGAAGGAAGATAACAAATACATATCATTGCCCCTTTGAGACAGAAATATGTAAAAACTATTAAAGGCTAAGAATTTTACCAACAATTTTGATCAAAATAAAAAGAAAATATATAAAAAATATAAACAGAAAATTGTATTAAAAATAATAATAAATAAATGCATTAGCAATTCAAAAGGAAAAAAACTGCACTTTACCATGTAAAAATAATTGATAATAATAGTAGTAAATACAATGAACAACAAATTTACAACTCTTCTCTATAACCAAGAATAACAGTTAAAAGATGCACATTTATTCAACTGTCAACAAGACTGAAACATGACACAAATACCAAAATACCATAAATGCTAAAATCATAACATCACTCAAGCACACACATATCTAAAAATACTTTACAGGTGTAAGTTCATAACAATGACATGAAATACCTTTGCAATAATTCATCATGTACTTAAAACAGTACAATAAATAAACAACCAGATTTCTAAATTTTATTATGTACTTGTTAATCATCACAGTATTAAAAGTAATAGGCAACAAGTAACAATCAGTACAAAAAAACACTTATGAAAATTTAATGAAAGTGATATGATAATATCCTATCAGAATTTGAATATCAGTTCTTTTAATTCACATCAGGCAACCTGATGACAACATTATCATAATGATGGAGGTCAAAATGTGAATGATCATTTTAATGTGATACTTTACATATTCTGCGAAGTATAAATATGATGGATGCTAGTATTCAATTACATAATAATTATAATAATTAGACAAGAGATTTTTGTGACAGGATATTACTTTTAAATTTCTCTGATCTACACTTTGGATCTAAACCATTTAAATTATGATCAGAAACTTATTATATAATAAGCAGTTAAAGAAGATGTATTTTCACAATACTTTCATATTTTACTTACCAGATATAATAAATGCAAGTTCTAATTTCAAATGGAATATTCTTTCTTATATGATTTAAACAATGAAATTTGAAGCATAAAGTCAAAATTTCAAAAACCCTAGCACTTCAGCAAGATATACACTTGGGATTCATGTCATAAATTCACAATGCAAGTTAAACATAAAAGCCAGAAAAAATGTAGTCGCTTTCAAGTTAAAAAGGTGAAAATCATTCGATTCTGAATGATTAATTCGAGCAGATTTCACCTCTCTTTTTTAAAAACGCAGAAACCATTTACGATTTAGAAGAAGTGAAATACTATACAGTAAACCCTTCATGAATGTGTGAGGGGGTTGTGTTATTAACACATTTTGCCTCAGAAAAATCGCTTTCCACAAAGTTTACTTTCTACAGAAGAAATACGTTAGATGTAATTCAAATTAGTACAGTATATATGACTTAAACAAACTAAATGTTTTCATAATTAAAAGGAAAAAATAAAACAAATTTTAATTAAAGGGAAGTACATTACTGCTTAATAAATATATAACACTACTATTTTTTAACATGCTAGTGATTTTTGCTTGGGACAAGGACTGGTGCAACTGTGTGAAGAGTTTTGCATTAAGAAGGGCAAAGTTTTTCAATGCCTCTCATAAAATTTACTCTTCTTTCTTCATTTAGGTCAACAGTTTCTGTGTCTTTCTTTACCATTTTGTTTAATTTCTTGTAAGCTAACGGCACTTAATCTTCTTGTTCATTATCACTGCTTTCACTATTGGCTGATGTTGCAAGTTCCTCCAATTCTTCATTTGTTATTTCATGATTAATTCTCTAGCATCTCCTTTTTTCATATCTGAAAAACCTTCACCATCAAGTCTTTTTGCAGTCTGTCCAAATTCTTTGACTTCATTTTCAATCAATGAAAATCCTTCAAAGTTGTTAATAACTTCTAGGCAATGTCAATGGAAGTGAGCATTCAATGTCGATGATTAAATACTGAATCACATATGAATGAAATTTTAGCAGTGGGCAAATTAAGTTGACAAAATTAAAATAACTAATGTATGCAAAACAGCATTTCACAAATCTGTACTCAGCAAGGGTTTACTGTAACAAAAAATATAACAAATTTTACAATATATATATGATGCAAGTTGCACTTATAAAAATATACTCTTGATTACAAATTTAAAAGATTCATTAGTTTTCTGTTTTAATAAAATCAAAAATTCTGAAGACTGCAATAAAAAATTATCCAATACAAAATCCATCTTCTAAACAGTAAAATATTTAAAAACTCCTTTCACTACGGATGTAAAATAATGAAACGTGGTTCCTGCAACTCTTTAAGCACTTGATATTGAGAAATGACGCACAGCAAACAGTATAACTGAAAAAGAATTTTTTTCTTTTAATTCAAATGGAGACAGCCATCTTATAAGTACATTCAAGTTCATGGAAATTTAAGTACTACCTAAAATAACAAAAAATACTTAAAATATTCTAGTTTAGAAATACTGCCTTTTCACTATGGCAGGTATAATGTTTTGTGTTTCCTGATACTGATATAATTTTTTATCCTTTGCATTGTAATTTTATTACTTACATAATGTGAAAAAATAAAAATAATTGAAAGTGATAACATGAGAGCATAAACAACATAAGAGCAATCAGCTTAAGGGAAGAGATGTCTTTGTGAAGGGCTTTTCATGGGAAACTTGCTCGCATTCACATTATACACTGGGTAAAACTGCTAAAATTAGACATGCAGCCAGCCCATTCACCTGGGTTACAACCCAAGAACTCCATGTACTCAACACTATTCAACAGCTCAGCCACTGGTAAGACTGAAAGTGCCGTGAATGATGGATAACTATTCCTCTATTTTCTACCAGATAACAGATTCCTGTAGAAAAAATTGGCACTTACTGTTACACTGAGTCAAAACTTTGTTACACTGAGTCAAATTTTCTTGGCAACAAAATATTCCCAATTATTGTAGACAACCCTACCAAAGTCTAGGATTGGATTATCTGGATTGACTAAGCATGCGAGGGCCATCAGCCTAGAAGTATAGATATCTCTGCAGAAGACATTTTAAGAGAAAGTTGCTCATATTCACATTAAGCAAGAAGCAAATCATGAAAACTGCCATAAAACTACCCCATTTGTCAGGTTTTTAACTAGAGTTGAACTACCAATGTTCAGGATCTTGCCACTCGGCAATGATAGACAAGAAAGTATTTAAATACATGTATCAGCATCTGGTTTCAATGGTACCAAATTCTGTTAGTTTTACATAATTCACATTATCAATTATGTGTTTAGCATCTAAAGTACAGGAAAAGTAAAAAGTGATGTTCTGAAAGATGAGAGAGAAAAATGCAAATTAGTGTTTTACAAATGAAAAACTAGAGATAAGGGACAGATAAAAGATTACCAAAATGTCACTGGTGATGTTCTGTTGCCAAAAAATTATTGCCTAGAAAATGTGACCTGGCATAACCAATAAGCACTAAAACATTTACAGGGGAAGGGGAAGTCATGGCAATTTTTTCATTGATTCAAATAGTTTTCAATGCATGTTCTGCTTAATCAATAAATTTCTACATAAGCAAACCAACAGGGCACCATAACCTACCACTACCCCCCAAATAGGGTTTGCCATATGTCCCATATATACAGGACATCACTGTATTTCACCATTCAGCCTTATATTATTATTTATTCCATTTTCTCCCTAAACTCTGCATGAGACAATAAGAACATAGCTATACAAAGCATACTTGCACATACACAGCCCACTAATCAGAAATCATGTCTAACAAAGCTATGCAAATATGTATTTGAAACTCCAACTCACAATACAAATGTGGAGAGGATACTTTCTGTTATATCAATTCAAAAGAAAGAGATTGTCAGTAAAAACAACTGAAGCAACTTTAGTTCGTCATTATAATTTTCATTTCTTCCATTTTTTCAAAATGATAAGAGGTGATTGATAGTTTAACTGGTCACGCTCTCTTTACAGCGGGGTTATATCAGGTGTGAGTTCACTTATAAAGACAGTAAACAGGAATGAACTTTCATTCCCAGTTCAGTTCGTACTGCAACGGAATTACTATTCATTTAACAAAGTGCTTTTAGGGGACAATCTTCGTTAATTTTCAGATAAGAGACTAAGGAACAAAAAGAAAATTTCTCTCCTGGTCAAGGAGAGGTTAGATAATTTTCTAAGCAGGTCATATCTGCTGATAAAAGGGAAGAAGAACTATTTCTAATGCCCCTTTCAAGTGTAAAATTTTCATCTATGGAGGGAAAAGAAGAAGCAAATATCTGAGTTTCGTATGATAGTGAAGTGGTTAATCTACCTAATACTCTTTTAATGCGCTGATAGTTCACAATATTAACACAGTGTAACTGCAATTAAAATACTCACATTCGAAGTGATTTACGAAGATGCATTTAAGAGATAGAATTCAACCATATTTAACTGAAATATGCTTTAGGTGCAAGTTACTTGGAAAGTACAAACAGGGAAAAATTTAACCTTACTAACAATGATGAAAGCAATAATTTGCCCTCTATTTACTGGTAAGATATATTAATTAATAGTTACATTATCGTACTTAGTGACTTTTCTCAAGATTTCTTACAATCATGTTAATTTATTTAATAGCAGTTTAAAAAAGTGTCCCTTAATGCAGTATTAAAAAAATATATCAACTTGCAGAATAACGAATATTTGATTGCCGGTAAAATTCACTCATTTTGGTCTTCTGGAAAATCTTTCAAGAGGATATGGTATGGAGAAAAATTTAATATGATTTAATACACTTAAGTTCTTAGATAAAAATCCCTATTGATATGTTCTAATGAGATACATAATATTGTTGCGTTTTACGGGTTCGTGGATTTGAGAGTATCCGATGAAAACACGATGCAGAACAATAAAAAGCACAATTTATTTACAAGAATCACTATTTACAGCACAGTTCCAAAATTTCCTTTAAAAGCGTCGAAAGTCTACAATTAATACGCTGAAACAATCAGCAACACAGCTTCAGGCTGTAACTGTAAAGGTAGCTTCACGGCAACACTAAACTTATAATAAACACCGTGGAACAATCACCAATACATTGTCAAGCTATACTGTAAAGGTAGCTTCACGGCAAAGCACTATATCGATCGCTTTCCGTTTACAAAACTCTCGCGTAGCTTAGCACTCACGGTAAGCAGCTAATCACACTACTTCACAATTCTCACACTACTACTCGCAAAACTTCACAATCTGCCTGCTCTCAGAAACGCAAGGGTTTATATAGCTTTTCTTTAAGTTCCACACGTTTCGAGAAATATCTCGACAGGAAGTTATTCTAGAAGCTTCCCGATTGGACCATGGGATATCGCCGATTTGGTCGCCAAATGGGCGATAAAGTCGCCAATCTGGCAACCCTACCATACACTATTTTATGGCAACCCTAGTGCTATGCCGGAAAGCTTACATACAGGCGCAACCGCCGAATTTTTCGCAACAATATAAAAAATTCATCAAGAAAAAGTTATACTGCCTATTAATCTCATTTAGCACGTGGGAAATGAATCATTTTACACTTATTAAATAACTGTACAATCTCAGACTGATGTTAAGATCTAACACTTGTGACAGTTCCAAGCAATTATGGAAAATATAACATTTATATGGCAAATTTTAAAAAATAAATTAAATAAATACTCACATGAAGTCCATCAATGCACCAAAGAATAAAACTGGCCAATAATGAATATGGCTAGAAGAAAAGCAAAGCAAATGGAGTATAAATAGGACACTGAAATGAACAAATATTGCTAAAAATCATCAGTTAAAAGTGATATCCAATATTTTCAAACAAAGCCTTACAAGAAGGATAAATGTTAGCATCGCATTTCTTTAAATGCATATTCAATCTCAAAAGAAAAATTAATATTAAATAATATTAGTTACTTATATAGTTAAGTACTTGCATATTTTCCCATTGGCAATGAATGCTGGTGACTATTTCGTCAAACTTGAACTAATTAAGGCAGAAGTTTGAAATGAACCAATCACTCAAGATCCTGTAACCCTGAATATACTCCACTGAAATACTGTGTTTCATTGAGCACAGATCTGAAATTTAAATCATTGTTTTTTGGGGTTTTTTTTCCAAATTTTCGGCGGCAGAGAAACAGAATAAGAGTAGTTAACTCATAACTCTCTTTACAGAAAATAAACAGGCTTATTGAAACCCTAAGTTTTGATTTCAGACTTGCATGAAATATACGCAATGATCCTACAAGTATATTGTGATGTCATGCTTAACCATTTATACTGCTAAATCATACTGTTTGGCAACAGTTTTGTTTATCAAAAATGATTAATTAAACAGTTATGGTTACATTTAGACATACAAATCTCTGAATGAAAGCACTCAAAGCATAGTACTAATTCATTTAGATCACTGATGAAATAAGATATTTACTAGTAGTATATTAAACTATCAAAGCATTAATACTATAAAAATGGAAGACTTTTGCAAGAAAGCATAAGAAAATCTAAAGTATCTGTTAACAGGAAAACTTAGTAATACTAAAATGTTTTCAAATACAATCAGAATACCTCATCTTGAATGAATTTAAACTAATATGCACCGAACAAAAGAAATGTCATTAATTTTGAAGCCAATTTTATTATCGATTGATTGATTATTGGGGGCTAAGCCCCCAGTCCACCTAGAGGAATTATGATGGCCGTATGACTCATTAGGGGATTAAGCTATTTCAACAACAAACAGTGGCATCCAGCAACCCGGCCATATCAAGAGTTAGTAAAAGGAAAACGAAACAAAATAATAAATACGACCAGTAAAACTCAAATCATCACTGGACCTAAACACAACAAACTACACAAAAAGAACTAAAAAGAATAAAATAAAACTGTGTTAAGAAATAGAAAATAAAACAACTCATAATATGCAAAAGAAAACACATCTACTTCTGAGCACACAATACATCATAATTCCCATAGCTTATTGTTACTCATAGACTTCATAATGTTCTTTGCATATTCTACTAAATTAGTATAATTCTTTTCAAAGTCATTATTATAATATTTCTTAAAATTTTCCCTTGGACTCCAAGTCAACATACAATCTTCAAAGAAGTGCCTTGCATCACCAATCTCATTGGATATCAAACATTGATCGTTATTCTGATGGCCAAAACATTTGTGATAGGCTGGGAATCGTCCATGTCCTGTCGTGATTTGATTTAAGTCATTTCATTGTTTTATTCACTTTGATATTCTTCAATAGACCTATCTATCCAATATATTGATAATATCATTATACAACGTAGTAATAGTTTTCCTTCGTGAATCCTCCACATACTACTAGGCCATCACCAAGTGCAGCTAGTTAAGGCAAGGCATCCACCCTCTCATTCCCCAAATTTCCAGCATGGGCTTTTATCCAATGCTATGTTTTTTATTTAAGCATAAATAAATATCCTTAATTTTGTTTATAAGTGTATTTCTGTGGTCCAGTCCTGAGAGTGCCTGTAATGCTGACAATGCATCTGAATATATATTTATATTATATTTGATATGCAAATTCCTTTCAATCCAACAAAGAGCTTATCGAATAGCATATAGTTCTGATTGATAAACAGAATTTAGATTTTTTAATTTAAATTTAACATTGTCTATTTCAATACCGTGAAAATTTGTAAACCTTAAATTGAATGCTCATTTTTTCGGTACTGTTCTTAAATATTATTATCCTGTTTCTGAAATACTCCTTTATAGTCTCAAAAATGTCTTGTGATAAGTAGGTCTTTAATATGCCCCAGCAGGAAGGACCATTTTACCGAATCAAAAGCTCCTTTGACGTCAAGAGACCAGTGCTACATGATGAGTCTTTCTTTTTTCTCTAACTTCTGAAATAACTTGATGTAAAGCAAAATGTGCTGACCGGCTTTTCCTAAAGCCATATTGACAATCTGATAAGACATTTTGGTGGTTTATACTAAATAGTAATCTATTTACTAATAGTTTATTATATATTTTCACAAAGACCTTTAGAAGGCATATCGGCCGATATCTGGTCTCATCTTTCGTAATTAAAATTAATTTACCAGTCTTCCATACATTTGGAAAAGTATGTAGCCTTAAACATCTCATGACACAATATCAAAAACGATGAAGGATAATCCAAAAATAACTTCTTTATTATTGAAGCACAGACTCTACCCAGTCCAGGAACAGATCTATCGTTAAGACTTCTAACAACATTATTCATCTCCTCATAGGTAAAATTAGGTTCTGTCTCATTCTCATCCTCAAAGACCACATCTTCAATCTTTCTATCTTGTTCAAATTCTTTGATATTCAAAGTTTCCTTAACGATATTACTATAAGTCTCTTCAAGGGAGGTGGCCATCTCATTTTCATTTCTTTTAACAATAATCCGTTTTCTGGTCTTATTGGTGGCAAGTTTAAAAAATGTATCATAATATTCATAATTTCTCACAAACAAACTATTCTTGCAATTCGTTATCTGCTTAATCAATTTCCTGTACTCTGCTAAACATCTCTTATATTCCATTTTTCTAATGATCTTAATTTGTTTGTCTGGTACTTTAATTTGAAAACTCTTTCTCATAGTTCGTACTCTACGTCTCAACATATCTGATTCAATATTCCACCAAGGAATCCTATTTCTCTTTTCAGTCTGGCATCTCAAGTCTTTTCACATTTGCTATATAATATTATTTTCCATCATTAGAATGACCTCATTGAAATATTTTGTTCTAGCATGAACCAAAAGATCTTCAATTGTAAAAAGGTTTTTCATCATGTTTCTACTAAATCTCTCAACCCTTCTACTACTTCTAGTAAAGATCGCATTTCTTTTATCAGTTTTTTCAATGTGCCCTATTTCAACCAATATACATCTATAATCACTCAATGAAGTCTCATCTAAGATTTCCATTTTAACACTATTAATATCTATATGTGAGGAGCCCAGGACTAGATCGGTCCAACCTTCTCTAACCAGTGAACAAAAAGTGGGTTATGAATCCATAGAGTTAAATAAAATCAAATGATTTTGGATAATAGAATCATTAGTTAAAATACCTCTATCACCTAAAAGCTGTGCCCCCCATATAAAATTCTTTGAATTAAAAATCTGTGATAACAATAAAATCCTCTGTATATAAAGATAAAACATCCTCCAATTTAAAAAGGCGTATATTCAAATCTTCCACCGGGGAAAAGTAAACAGAGACAATACAACTTTATGATACCTGATTTAATCTCCAAACAAAATTAACTAAATCTTATTACTCAAAGCCAGATGCAGCCTGGTAGATTATGTTTTATAAATGTGGCAAAGCACAGAAGGGCTATTAGACTAAGAGGAGAGCACTGACTCTCCTTTTTGGCTTCATGAAGGACTTTCAGAGGGAAACTTGATTCGTATTCACATTACATGCACGCCAAATTACGAAAACAACCAAAGAGTCTGTTCACCAAAGTTTAAATCTGGGTTGAACTACTAGCATTCAGCAGTCAACCACGTGACCACTGGTGAGGCAAATGCATCCTGTTACAGAGCGTGTCTGGAATAATGGCTCTCTAATAGGGCTTTGTTTTATTCCCTAAAGCACTTTAACATAACTATTTTAGTCACATTTTTTCCTTTTTTTATTGTGATGCTATATATATAT
>KK113021.1:278551-298701 GCA_000611955.2 Stegodyphus mimosarum | reverse complement strand
ATATATATATACACTGGTTATCATAAATTAAGGAAAAATCACGATTACTGAAAAAGTTACATGTAGAATTTTATGAAACTTACCCATAATATACAACACATAGTAAGGTATCGGGTAACATAAAAAGAAATTACCAGACAATTATGGTAGTATAGAAATTAGCACATGGATAAAATCAACAAATTGAAGGTGTCAGTTTGCTATAGGAAAAGTACCTTCAATATGGAATATGATCACCTCTAGAAGCAATACAGCACATACAGCGATGTGTGATGCTTTCAATTATGTGGTGGTCTATAAGTGCCATAGGAAGCGAGAGCCATTTCTTTTGCAAAGCAGTTCCAAGCATGGCAAGGGTCTGAGGGGGCAGACTGGGAGCAGCTACACATCTGCCTAAAGCATCCCAAACGTGATCTATAGGATTCAAGTCTTGGGATCCAGATGGCCACTCCATGCGCATAATTGTTTCCTGTTGAAGATAATCATTTCGATGCGCGCCCTGTGTGGTCTTCTGTTACCTCCCTGTAACAGGAAAGCATCACCTATTGCCCCAGCAAATGGAGGCACATACGCATCAAGGATGCCATCTCTATAAACATGAGCATTCACGGTTCCCCTTGGAAAGACATGGTCTGTGCGTCCACCCAAACAGATGCCACCCCAAACACAGAGACTGCCTCTTCCTTATGCATCTCTTTCACGGATGTTTGACACATGATAACGGGTTCCAGGTTCTCTCCATATCAAACACCGCCTACCACTTTCTAGACTAAACCTGGACTCATCTGTTAAAAGAACAGCCCTCCATTGATCAGGCGTGTAGTGGACATGTCATGCCCACTGCAAAGGGTCCCTCCTGTGGCATAAAGTGAGCGGCTTGCAACTGGCTGGTCGCCTCGCATACAGACCACGTTCGTGAAGCCTTCTACGCACAGTTGACATTGACACCAACCTTCCGGTGGCTGTGGCAAGGGAGGATCTAAGAAGAGTTGGAGTTGCGGTTCTATACTTGCATGCACATACTGTCAAATATCGGTCATCGGCGCTTAGCCATCCTTGGCTGAACCTCCTAGATGCCGAATCTGTGGTTTGAAATTGCCTCCAAAATCTATGAACAACAGAAAGACTCACATTTAGCCATCTGGCCCCTTCTGTCTGACTTTGTCCTGCCTTAGTCTCCCAATGGCTCTCCATCGTAGTTCTGCAAGCAAATGATGCCTGGAGGTCATTGTTACGAATTGGCTATCTCAGATTTCTGATGTCACTATCACAGTCAAATACGTGGGCTTGCTCTCAAACATGAACTTTTATGCTCCTCGCAGATGACGTATTCCGAGTGTAGCGCCACTAATTTGCATACTGCAGTTTTACTCAGATACCGTTTCTTGGCAACATATTCAAATTTTACACGGTTTGGGCTTATTTTTGAGGGAGTTTTTGCTATTTTTGTGATTTTTCCTTAATTTATGATAACCAGTGTATATATATATATATGTAAATCAGCTTCATAATTTAATTTAATTTAATAATAGCCTCTTAATTCCTTTTTAATCTAGGTACTTCCTCTTTATTCTAAAAACCATTAGTAACATTTCAGGACTGCACCAATTTGTAGATAAATCTATGGCAAAGCCTGTATAATGCTTAATGACATAGTTAATTCAGAACCTAGCCTCTGAGAAAAATTTCTAACCTAGACCAAAACCTTCCTCTTGGCAATCTTCCATATTGGATTAATGTGTACTTCACTTGTATCGCTGTTGCTGCTTGGATGCCATTTCATTTCGCTGTGCTCTCTTCCTATTGCAATAGTATTCAAAAATGAAAATTTTCTGGAAACAGGCACAATTAGAGTAACAAGTGAATTGTGGCTACAAATTTGAATTTAAATAAAAATGGAATTTAATCTCCCTCAACTGCCAAGGTTCCTAATCATTATGGATTAGCATTCTGTGCAATCAGTATTGGTACGTTTTCTACGTCTCAGTGTTCCTACATCAGTGTTTCTAACTTTTGTTTTCATTATATTTCACTTGCAGCACAGAAAATTTTTGTTTAGTTTACATTCAATAAATCTAAACATTACTTCTTTCCATTGCATGAAGAATGTGCAACTGGTAACGGATTTCCTGGCAATGTTCAGTACTTCAGATGCAATGGTGGAGATTTTAAAAGTATGTATTGTTTCAAGACAAAACATTAAGAACTGAGGACTAGTACATATACATTAGTGAACTCAACTCAAATTGCATGCACCTGAAAGCAGCTGATGGGCCAAAATTTCTTCAAATAAATAAAATTAACTAAATTTTAAATTTTAATGATTGAATATTTATTAAAATATACATAAACAGCAGTAATAATGACACAAAGGGGAAAAATTGAAATTCACATTTTTCAGTCATCCGCAAAAAATATCTGCTGGTTACCCTTTGTAGTAACTAAAACATATTGACAGCTAAATGTTAAACTTTCAGACTGCCATTTATTTCAAATAATTCTAGTACATTTGATTACAGTAGGTACTGCGAAATGTGGTAACTGGCTGGTTTCTAAATGTGACTGCAGTTAATGTTATCATTTGGATACTGCTATAAAACTGCTGAAATTCCGCCTGTTTGTATATGAAAACATGGAAAATTGAATTACTCGAACTGGCTGGTTTCTAAATGTGATTGCAGTTAATGTTATCATTCGGATACTGCCATCCAAACTGCTGAAACTCCACCTGTTTGTATATGAAAACATGGAAAATTGAATTACTCGAATAGTTGTGATCAATAATTCGATTATCAAGATATTACAGAATAAATTTTTTTAAACTGAAATTACCAAATTAAGTCAAAACAGATTACAAAAATTGACAAGTGCCAGAGAAATGCCACCAAGCAAGGTATTAAGTCACCAAAAAACTTGGTTTAAATTTCAACCAACCATTCAAAACTATGCCAAAAAAATAAAAAAAGGCAACCTCAGCAGATTCAGAATAACTTATCGATTTTGAAGGTGATCAGACACAGGTCCCTCTTCTTCAGGACCAAAAAAACTCAGAATATTTTCCCCTTTTTCCTTGTTCCTGGAAATGAAATCCATGAAAACATCTAAGTTGCTTCTTCGCCTGATATTTAACTTTACTTTGGCATGTTCTCTTTCAATGAGGAATGCCTTTCAAGTATTAAGTGTTCGGCATCAGTCAAATAATTTCCAGAAACGTTGTAACAGTTCATAAACAAATTTTTCTCTTTTCCCAATTAAAATGTTGTAAACCTACTTATAGGTTTCTGGTTATATTTTTATTAAATTAGTTAAATTCCATTGTGATTTTGAAGAGCATTATTTTCTTATCATTTAAGTTTATCTTTAGGTTAATGTATTAAAATAATCGTGAAAAAATATGATCACATTAAGTGGCACCTTACTGTGTAACTGCTGATTAACTTAATTTTAACTTGGAGAAAAATTATTAGAAATTATCCTCATTCCAAGTTTGAATGTTCATTTGTCAATATGGTTCTTTTGTCAGACTTAGTAATTTTCAGTTCAGGAAAAACTGTTCACATACAATTATTCTTATCGCAAAAATTTGTAATTGAGGCTATTTTTTTGCCAAGCATGATTAAAATTTAATCAAATCTGTTTCCTCAAACCTCTGAATAAGATTTATATCCCACTGTAAATTAATTAACACTGTTTATATATTTTCTGAAGCATTACTACTAACATTAGTCTTCAATGGTGATTAAAATAATGTCAATCTGGGCTCCAAATAATTTAAACTTTTCCTTCAAAATATTATGATAATGCTAATAAATCTGAAAAAAATGTATTCGTTATGCCATGTAAAATTTCTTTGGCGGCCAGATTCAGCATGTAGGCCACCAGTTTCAGACAACTATTTTGACTCCATTAAAAAAATAAGTCAATGGGATAAAAAAATAAGTCAGATATAGGGACCAGAGTAATGACCTCTAAAGCCATGCCTTCATCCTAGAAACAGCACTTACACACCTCAGCAACCATTTGTCAACAATGTTATTTTGATCCAACAATGGATAAACCTGATGTTATAACACAATCGTAAGCTCTTCATATTGGTTTTGTGTAATCCCAATTAATCCTCAATAAGCCAGTTCAATTTTTGTAAGGGCTATAAGCTAATTTTTTCTCTGTTTTCCTCTTGCATTTTAAAAATCATTAAAATCTGGTATCTACCATATACAGAGCAGCACGCTGAGAAATATATTAAAAGTTACAGGGTCTTGGATAATCTGTTTCTTTTAAGCCTTCATTGGAATAATTCTCGCATGTATAAGATTATGTTTATTTTAAGCTTTTTATATGCTAGATCTGTAACTTGTACCTGTTCACTATCCAACTAGAGAATGATCTGGTCATTCAAACTTTTGCCAGAATGACTGGCAGAAGCTTGACAAGATCTCCACCAACTTTTACAGTACTTAACCCTCTGATTGGCTAGAATATTTTTTGGGATGTCTGTAAGAATGTATATACATGCACATCTTGAAATATGTCCAAGAAATTTAGGCAATATACTAAAAGTACCTAAATCCAGGTACAAAGTACCAGAGGCATTATGGCATTATAATCAAGAAAATACTTCTTTCTCACAGTCTGCAGAAATTTGGACTTTCTTAGTGAAACCCAATGCCAGTCAAAAGTTACTTAAGTACAAGAGACTATCAAATAATGTATGTACTGAAATAACTCTGTGAGATGAGACAACTGTACTGAAACCAAACATCTGGCTATATGTGTTCCCACTGAAGTATCATACAGTATTTTAAAATGTCTTATTATGCATAATCTGTAACCATGCTCTTAAAGACAACAGGGTTAATAACGATGTCATGTAATGAGCTATATAAAATGTAAACTCGCTGCAAACGACTGCTGCACATCCATGTCAGATAGGAACTCATTTCAGAGGAAGAGTGCCATGTATGTGTGTCTCAATGTTTATTTGTGAGCCAAAAAATAATTCGCATTTCTAGCCTACTGCACTTGATATTTTTTTTTTACTGATTTTAAGAATATGACCTATTTATTTTATTTTACGAATTTATCATTTTACCCAATTTTTAGCAGTCGGCAAATGTTCTCTGTTTTCTAAATCCTTGAGATCAGACTTTACAACTGGGGTAGGCATTTTCCGTAGATTATTTTGTAACTTTTTTATAGTATTTTCCTTTCTTTCATTATTTTTAAGAGATTATACTTTCCTATGGCAACTGACGTTAAATATTGGAATAGACATATCAGAACGAAAGTATGGTTAAAAAATATGCTGTTTACGGCAAGATGAAATTTTACTGTAATAGTAATACACAAAGCAACAAATGAATCCAATATGAAGAATCATGAGCTTCAAATGGCACAGTATAAGATGAATTTACAAAAAAGAGCAGCTAAATACATCACACTCATGTAAGCTGGTCCCTCACCATATGAGATTTTTCCTCATCCTTTGCTTAGCACGAGTTACGTTTTACATGCTCTACAGCAAAAAATGGCAGAAAAATGTACACTCACATTAACATTATAATAACAGAATTTCTTCTTTTACTAAAAAGTCTAAAATCGTCATTTTGATGACTTGAATTAAGTAAGACTGTGCTATCCTAATTAGTAGAATGGTCAGCATTCTCACCTGCTTGACCTAGGCTAGAATCCTGAAGAAGGCTTGGATGTCTGTGCGTGTATAGTGTTTTGTGGCATGTGGGCACTTAAAATACATGGCAAGTTGAAAGTCTTCTCAAGTGGCTTGGTGAAAGGGGAGGAAGGGTGGAAAGCCCTTGAATCCGTACCCAGAGGGTTCTCCTTCAAAACTGGCACAGAATGAGGCAAAGTCCAACTATCATTTACAAGGTGCCCAAGGTCCATGCCAACAACAAACACAATCCTGTGCTCCCTACCACAATATAATTTTTGCAGACTAGATCTGGTATCCTTTTAAAAACTTCATTAATGACAAATTTTGTTATGTTTATGGCTAAAAGAATATTTATGAAAATAAAAATGGATTATTTGGCTAAAGTCTGAGTGCTATTGACCTTGAAGAAAGCTCAAATCACAAAAATTTACGAGTGTTAGAGAAAAAACTTAAACAGGATATTCTCTTGCGTAACATCGGTTATGAATCGCTGGTCTAGCCTCATCATCACCCCATCCACACACGCCTCAAAGATGACAGCACAAGGTATACTATATAGCAAATTATTTCTTTATAATTTTTTATTTGTAATGTACTGCATTTAAAATTTTATGTATATTATTTATTTGTTTTAGTATTTTTAATTGTTTATTTGATAGTATTTATGGCTCTTATCTGACGAACATCGTTAAGAGCTACATGTAGTGAACCTACTAACATTTTACAAATTTATGATATGAATGTCATTCGAAGCATAACTCCATCATATTCATGAGCTGAGGGGCATCCTGCTACATGTATATATTTCAAATATATATATATATAAATTTTTCTCAGCTCCTGTATTTACTTTTGCTCAGGCATGATTAGAAATACAAAACATTTGATCTCCAAAATCTCTAGTTTATAACATTGCACAAATTATTTACTTAAAAATAAACAAAAGGAAAGCTTTCACATTAATTTCACTTTATAATATGAACACTGAATAAACCTAATTGGAAACTTACATTATGATAATAACGAAAAAGAAACCAGATTCCAATGCACACCATTAACAAAATTTCAAATGCCATTCCAATCATCCATGGAAAGAACATGCACCTATTTTCCTAAATAAGAAATGTATCAGAAATCATTAATCACTACAAGAAAAGCAAGTTTTTAAAATATAAACATATAATTCATAATCAGGATGGGTTAGGTTAATTCATTAAGACAAAACAACTCAGATCAAGGTAAAGTAAAAGTTAAAAATCTGTTTACCAGATAATACATTAATTACTTTTACTGAAAAAACTGGTACTTATACCAGGTCACATTTTCTTGATAATCTTCCAGCAAAAAAATACTACCAGTAAGTTTGGTAACAATACCGAACTCTTCAATATTTGTATTATGACAAAGCAAGCTAAAGGCCTAAAGCAACTAATGTCTTTATGGAGGACTTTTCAATGGTTGGGGAAAACCACAAAATATCCCACAACAATACAGTCCATTCGCTGAGGATCAAACATATCTTGAACAACCAGTGTTCAGCAACACTAACACCCAACCCACTAGTGGGAAATTAACAGTCACAGGAAAGTATCATTATCAAAGAAATGCCACAAGCTACATTATTTAGCATTTTTAAAATTGTTATTAAAAAATGCATAAACACCATATACTATTCAAGAATCAAAATTTTAAAAATTAATTTACTATGTTTTAAATATTTACTCCTAAAAACACATTCATATTTTTTTCGATTTATATATACATATTAAAATTATTAATTTTCACATAAATTGTATTTCAGTTCTCTCACATAAATAGAAAAAACATTAAACCAATATTCTAGTAATACAAATTCAATTTAAAAAAGTTTCAATAGCAACAATTGAGTATTAAATATTAACTTCATATAATATTCTAGCATACTATGACTTAAATAGAATGATTTACATTTTATTTAAACATCAAATGGAAACTAAAGAAGTACTGTAATTTACTTCCTAAATTCAAAATCAAGCACTTTAATTAAGGATTCCTGTGCACTTTAACATTAAGCTATGGTAACAAGAACAGAGAATGGTTTCAAAATTAATATTAAAATCACAAATCACATATTTAAGAAAAAGGCCAAATGCACATTTAAATATTACTAACAGACAATACCTACATTCAGACTGCTCTGCTTGCCTTTTTTTTTTTTTTTTTTTTTTCAATTTTATATTCCCATGTTCTTATTCCAGTTAAAATACCTCTATATTTTCATAGATTCCAAATAAGGCTTTGTCCTTATTTTGCCCTACTTACACAGAAAAAAATTCCATTTATTTCAAAATTTATTGTTCATTTACAAAACAAAAAGTAAAGAACAAACCTTTTTTACTCCATAGATTAGCATTATGCAAACACAGAGAAATATAAAACAGTATACAATTGTCAATGATCCAGCAACTGTTGCACCTAAAATAAAACATTTTCTGTTAGTAAAGAATTCTTATCAATTTAAATTCAAAATTCTGTCATTTACAAAATTAAACATGAAAGAATTATACTGAGCATCATACAAACAAAAAAACCCACTTTACTAACAAAATGCTGTGAAGTTACCATTAATATAGCACTTTAAAATAACCCTAATTATTAAACCAAGTGAACAGAAATTTCTACAATAATGTAATAACATTTGCTTTAACTCTTTTAATCATTTTAGCAGTTAACCAGAAAAAGAAAAAATCATGTTCAATGTATCCAGAGTAATCAACCATGATTCTATCAGATAAAATTCGTATTCAAGGATATCCTAAGATTACACAATCTGAAAAAAAGTTTTTTGGTTAACAGGAGGCCATCTGACACTAAACATGAATGCTAGAGTGAAATCTAACTACCAACAGGAATAACAGCCTTCACGATACATACATCTTCATGAAAAAAGTAAGAGTTTAATTCAAAATAAATAAAAGAATTCATAAATAAAAAACTCAAAATGGATTTTACCATGTCAATTTCAGATTTCACATTAGGCATCAAGTTGCCAATTTCATTTAATACTGCATCTTCTCATGCAACTGATACCTCAAAAATTCAAGTAAGTCCAAATGTTGGCAATTACTGTCACAAAGGAGTTTACCATTTTACAAGGCTAAATTATGAAATCCCTACTGATTCCATACTTAAGCAGCTTCTTCGTCGTCTTCATAAACACAACAGCCTGCTAGAGGCCAATGCTGTCTCTCCATGTTTCCCCCACCTGACCCCATTCAGCGCAATAGCCCTCCATCAGTTAACTCCAATTAACCTTAAATCCTACTAGACATCATCTATCCACCTAGTGAGTGGCTTTACTCTTCATCTTACCCCCTCAATTCTCAAAAAGGTTATCTTTTTAGCTGGAAATGCATCATCATATTTAAACACATGGCTCAGCCATCTTATAGATGCCTTTACGATTCACACAATATCAGTTTCACCACATTTCCTATATTTTCCATATGTCATGATTATACAGAATCCTCCACATGCCATTCTGTTGTACCAGGCCAAAGATCTTTCTTAGGACTTTTCTTCCAAAAACCGATATCAAGTCTTTCACTGCTCCATTAAGTATCCAACATTCACTTCCATAATGGGCAACAGGCCTTATTACAGTTTTATATAAATTTAATTTAGTTTTTATGATGATTAGTTTGGATTTAAGTTGTTTTTCAGGCCATAGTAACATCTATTAACCATAAATATTCTATTTTTTATTTCAATTTTTGTACTATAAGGTATTTCTCCCGCCTCCTTCGCATGCCTTCGTGGTGTAGTGGTCTGCATGCTTGACGTGCAACCGAGAGGTCTGTGGTTCGATTCCCGGCGAAGGCGTTGCTCATTTTTCATGTCTGATGCTTCCAAAAATACCTAATGTCTCTACACTGGCGCCCGAACTAAAAAGGTGGTGGATGATGATTCTCCACCACCGCAATTTGGCGATTGGGTCCCCAAAACCCCAGTCGCCCTTTAAAAGGGGGAGTATATAAGGTATTTCCCCTGCCTTCTTCGCACGCCTTGTGGTGTAGTGGTCTGCATGCTCGACGCATAACCGAGAGGTCCGTGGTTCGATTCCCGGCGAAGGCGTTGCTCATTTTTCATGTATGATGCTTCCAAAAATACTTAATGACTCTATAGTACAGTTTTTATTTTAACAAATATTCTTTCAGCCATACACATAAGAAAATTTGTCATAAATGATGTTTTCAAAAGGAGTAATAGAAATTGATGCTGTATTTAAAATAGGAAATAAAAATAAGTTCCTATAAAAAGATAATAGTATCTCATTCATTCTTTTAGAGTTGATCTATTTATTTACATGTCTGCACTTTCTATCGCCACTATTTCCAAGCTCATATTGCTCTATTTTCAATTAGAATAATTCTTTTACGTCTATTTGCCGTCTCTAACAGCAGGTACTTTTGTTCTCTTGTTGTTTTGTGTTCCTCACTTTACTATGCAATTTGAGAACATCGCCAATTTACTTTAAAGAACTTGTAATAAATTGTGCATTTAAATATTTGTGAAAACATAATAAAATAAATATAGATTTTCAAAATGGAAAAATGGCTAGGACTGACTAAGCGGAAAAGTGATGATTCACGTGTGATGAATCCAGGACAATCTACTAGCCCTAAGAACATTGAAAAGAAAAGAAAAATTGTTTATAGGAAATACAATGAAAATTATTTGTAATTTGGGTTTACTTGGAATAGAGATGAAATAGACCTTCAACCTCAATATGTTGTTTGTGGTGAACTATTATCCAATCAAAGTATGAAACCGACTTACTCGTTACCAAGACATCTTAAATCTAAGCATGCAATTTAAAGGATAAATCCGAAGAATATTTTAAAAGGACATTATCGGAGTTTAAAAATAGTAAACAATTAATGAAAGGTTTTCTTACTTCAATTGAAAAAGCTCTGGGAACTAGTTACCTAGTAAGCCTAAGAATTGCAAAGACTGTGCAGGCTCACACTAATGGAGAAAAACCTTACACTATAAGCAGCTAAAGATATCGTTTTTACAGAATTCAACGAAAAAGGGGCTAATGAACTTAACAATATTCCACTACCAAATGTAAGTCAACAAATTCATGAAATCAAATGCAATAAAAGAGACACTCAAAAGATAAAACACAGTGAGCATTTTGCATTGCAATTGGACCAATATAACCAACTTTGTTCAATTATTAGTTTATATATGTTTCGAAGAAGATAAACGAATTGCCAAAGAGTATTTATTTTGTAAATCTCTTCATGATAGAGAAACTGAAAAAGAAATTTTCAAAGTAACTGACAAATTTATGTCTGAGAATGATATTCCTTGAAATAAATTTACTGCCATATGCAGTGAAGGAGCTTGGGCTTTGACAGGAAAGGATTCCTGTCATTTCTCAAACAAAGAAAGCCGCACCTGAAAATAAATTTACTCACTGCTCCATTCAGCGTGAAGCTTTAGTAGCTAAAACAATCACCGAAAACCTGAAAATTGTTTTAAAAATTGTTAATTTTATTAAAAGGTGAGCTTCAAATTCAAGAATATTGATGATTTTATGCCAAGAAAAAAGGCAATGAACATAAAACGCTTTTGTTACATTCCGAAGTAAGGTGGATCTCCAGAGGCAAAGTTTTAAATAGTCTTTTTGAACTTCGATCAGAAATTCAAATTTCCCACTATGATTCAAAATCTGAATTGCAAAAATGTTTATTTAGTGAATTATAGTTGGCACGTTTAGCATATTTTGCTAATATTTTTGGAAAGTTAAATAAATTAAATTTAGGATTACAAGGACAAAGTGTTAATTTGTTTATCATTAAAAAAAACTTGCGCTAATAATCAAAGAATTATTTTAAGCTTTTTATCATTTTTAGAAAGTTTTCTAATGGTAAATAATTTGAAAATAAAAGAAGTATTAGCATCTGACATTAAAAATCATTGTTTTTTATTGATAAATAATTTCAATGTGTATTTTCCCGAGGATTATCAAAAAGAAAATTGTATGAGAAATCCATTTTGTTCAAATGTACATGAAATTTTATCTCGCAAAGAATAAGGAACAACTGATAGAAATTTCCTGTGATCGAACTCTAACTGAAGATTTCAAAAAATTGTTAAACTTCACTTGTTAATTTTGGCCTGAACCGAAAAAAAGAATTTAAAGGCATTTCAAATTTTCAAAGCATCGAACTCTAACTGAAGATTTCAAAAAATTGTTAAACTTCACTTGTTAATTTTGGCCTGAACCGAAAAAAAAAAATTTAAAGGCATTTCAAATTTTCAAAGCAATAAATTTTTATTGCCTTTTCGCACAACCTATTCGTGTGAACAAATAAGTCCAGACATAAAAATATATAACTCTCTTAAACAGGCCTAAATTTTACACTAAATTTTAAAATGATAGTATAATTAAGCCTTTGACATGCCCTGGAACAACTAATTTTTGAATTTTTTTCCTGTTCTTTTTTCCGAATTATTTGAGTGAAAACCGATTGTTACTTATCTTTTACCTCTAAATAATGCATAATTACTGCAGAACTACATATTTTTTAGGTCTAAGTACTTCAAATCGGATGCTTTTTAAAATTAATTTTCAATGAGACAAAATTTATTAAATATTAATAACTTTAAATTTCAAAATTTATTCGCCGCACATCATTATTTCTATCATAAAGAATAAAAATACAGCAATAATTAAACTGCATATATAAACAACCTTTGTATATTTATAGCATTTGGTTTGTGGTTTC
Source organism: Stegodyphus mimosarum (assembly GCA_000611955.2). Lineage (NCBI taxonomy): Eukaryota > Metazoa > Arthropoda > Arachnida > Araneae > Eresidae > Stegodyphus > Stegodyphus mimosarum. The sequence goes on along the minus strand of KK113021.1, from coordinate 286,251 downwards.
AGGGCTGAGCCACTAGAGCTCAATGCTCTAGTGATGCTACAATGCGTTACAATGCTCCAATCCTCTAGAGACTCAGTGGTCGTGCCGTGAAACCATTGCTCTTCACAATGGTGTTCACTGCTTCAAAAAGGAGTGTTTATTTTTACCTGGATAAGAGGTTTCGAAACCACAGAGTTATTTTATTACAAACAATACATGCAACTGCCTAGAGAAAATGTCTTTCCAGAGTTTTTTCTGTGCTCAACACATTTGCTTTCTAGCACTGTGATTTTATGAATTATTTTGTGTGGTTTCAGTAAAATGCAAATATATTTTTTGATAATTAAAAATAGAAATCGTGCAAAAATTTAATTAAATTTAAAATATTTTATCAATATTTTTTCTACTGTTGAGATTCAAAATGCCCTACAAAGGGCTAGAAACAGCTGAAGCATTAGCATTACTTGAAGATTAGCTTCATATCCAGAATCAGTTGTCTCTGAGAATGAAAGTGGCAGAGAAGGAAGAGTTTTTTCTGTGCTCAACACACTTGCTTTCTAGCACTGTGATTTTATGAATTATTTTGTGTGGTTTCAATAAAATGCAAATATATTTTTTGATAATTAAAAATAGAAATCGCACAAAAATTTAATTACATTTAAAATATTTTATCAATATTTTTTTCTACTGTTGAGATTCAAAATGCCCTACAAAGGGCTAGAAACAGCTGATGCATTAGCATTACTTGAAGATCAGCTTCATATCCAGAATCAGTTGTCTCTTAGAATGAAAGTGGCAGAGAAGGAAATAACTCCTTTACCTCCCTTTTCTGCTGCTTATGGAAATATAGAAGATGAAAGTGATGATCAGTCAGCAAATGATCATAGAAATTTACCAGGTCCTTTCAGAATTGCACAGGTAACATGGAATAAAATACAGAATGCAGTTAAATCAAATCCCGAATTTTCTGAGGATTATGGTCCAACTGACGAAATTACCTCTATGGAAGATCCAAAACCCATGGACATGTCTTTTTTTACTTTTGAACTCTTGGATAAATTAGTTTTTGAAACTAACTTATATACAACTCAAAAAGGCAAACCATTTTCACCTATAACTCTTCAGGATACATTAAAATATTTAGGGATAAACATTCTAATGGGAATTAAAAAAAACTCGCAAGTTATCGTGATTTCTGGTCAACTAATGAAATACTGAACGAATCTTATGCGGCGAAGCAAATGGCAGTGAAGAAATTTTCATAGATTTTGGTCAATTTGCATTTGAACGATAGCAGCCTAATGCCAAAAAGAGAGGACAAAATGTTTGACAAACTTTACACAATTCGGCCTCTATTGACTCATTTATCAGAAAGATTCGATAGTCCCTTTAGACTAGAAAAAAACCAGTCGATTGACGAATCAATGATTCGTTTCAAAGGTAGTTCACTAAAACAATACTTACCTAAAAAAACAATAAAATGAGGATATAAAGTGTGGATGCATTGTGATGAAAGCGGCTATGCTCATAAATCTGAAATTTATACTGGCAAAACCCATGAAGTCGAAAAAAATCTGAGTGAAAAAGTGGTAAAAATGCTAAGTGAGCCTTCGTATGGTAAAAATCATAGAGTATATATGGACAATTATTTTACATCCTATGAACTCTTAAAGTTTTTAGAAACAAAAAAAAATACTTTATTGTGGAACTGTAAATATAAAAAGAAAAAAACCTTCCCAAAACAGTGATGGAAGATAAGAAATTGAAATGGGGTGACTTTGAGTGGGCAGTAACTGATGACAAAATAACTTGCCTAAAATAGAAAGACAAAAGATGTGTTACCATTTTATCTATCCTAGTTGAACCCATCATTTATTTAATATACTGTAGAAAGGAAAGAAAAAACTGGACAGAAAATTCAGATACAATCTCCAAAAGCAATTATAGATTACAATAAAAATATGGCATATGTGGACTACTTTTACCAACTAAAAAGCTTCTATGAAATTGATAGAAAAAGTAAAAAATGGTGGCTTCGAATCCTTCTTCATTTTATTGATGTCACCATTATAAATGACTTCATTATATTCCAAATGCTTCCAGAAAATGACCCCAGTTTAAAATTACTCAAGTCTTTCGCAATGAAATAATCAGTAGTATGACATGAATGGGAAACGAAGAATCCGTACCAAAGCAAAAAAGATCAATTCTCTCTATCAACATAAAAAACCATAAATTTCATGTGCCACATGAAAAAAGATTAAAGAACGCTGAACGCCAGTAAAATGCAAATCCCGGCAGTGTACATTTTGCAGCACAAGAAGGAAACCTCATAGAACAAGATACATGAGTGAAACATGAAATGTTGGCTTATGCATGTACCAAAAAGGCAAAACATGCTTTGAATGGTTTCATAAAAATAACTTTGTTCTTTGATATTTATAAAAAAATTACCAAGCTCTTGTAATATCCTGCTGAGTTTTTTTTATCTATTTATCCCAACTTCCTTATTATGTACATTCTTATGTTTTCACTGCTATACAGAAAAATTACATAAATGTTTACATAAGTTTTAATTTTTCTGATGATTTTGTAAAATAAAGTAAAAAATCTCCATATGATGCAATTTCTTTTTTTTAATTCGCAAATTTTGTCATTCATTAGAAATGCGCACGGAAAAAGGTAAGTGGTTTTCTCCTACTAACTAAGTTTCAAAGTCCTAGATGCACACTGGTTTCACAGCGAGACCACCACCCACAGGTTAATGGGCAAGAGAAGATTTTTTTAATTCATATATTTATTATTTGTCTCTAGAATCATAATATTCGATTTCTAGAGTTTTTCAGTTAAAAGGGTTAATTTAAAAACTTAAATTTTGATCATTAAAACTGTAAACTAATCTTATAACTTTTTTCATACGTGCATATTTAATACAAACAGCCAATAGGTTGTGCAGATGGCAATAAATATATATACTTTTTAAATATTTCTACTGAGAAATTGAAAAATGTTCATTTTAAAATGTAGTGGAGGTACTAAAGTTTTTCGATTTTTGTTTAGATGGTACATGTTAGTCAAAAGGTTGAGAACCGCTGGTTTAGATCATTACATTAGAATATTAGTCGACAAAGAATCGGTAAAATCTTAGTAAGTTCATGGCAGATGTTTTAAAATTAGAATGTTTAGGAGAAGAAACTGTCGTTCATGGTCTATTTGGCGGAACTGAGAAAAAGGAAGATCAGAAAAAATATTGCATTAATATAAGCAATATTGATAAGTTTCTCTTGTGAGTAGGTGTAACAGATCAAAAAATTTGACTTCCTATACCCAAAATCAGTAATTTGGGGACTATCAATAAAATCAAACAATCTGGTACTATATTAAGTGATCTTTCCATTAATGAAAGTAATTGTTTGTATGAAAGATTCAAACAAAATGCATATATTAGTTGGGGCAAACTTTACAGGAAGTCATGAATAAAATCAAGCAGATGTCTGAGGGACTGACTGCCATGCATACATCTTTAGGTTGGACGCTGATGAAGTACCTGAGGAAAAAACTAAATGCTGTGAGACTGCTCTCTCTCCATAATAGTGATCTGAGTATCCTAGAATTATGGCAGCTGGATATAAGATACATTCAAGATTGCATTACAAAAAAAGTCAAAAAAGGAATCAGAAGCAGCAACAAAACTGCATTTTTTCCATAATATTAAAACAGATCAAGAAGGTTATTATACGGTAAATTTACCTAGGATTAAAGATCATCTGCTCTTACTACCTGCTGAAAAAGACTTGCAAATTGTAACAAGTCATTAGAAAGGATCGGAAAATTACACGAGTATAACGATGTGTTTAATTAGTGGGTGAAAGAAGACAATTGAAAAGTTGAATCTACTCAAGAAGTAGCCAAAAGTATTATTTACCACACAGACCACTATCCAAAGAAAACTCAACACCTCAGGTTCACTTTGTTTCTGACAGACCTGTGAAAGAAAACAACTTCTCCATCAATGCCAGTTAATTGAGGTGATATGTTGAATAGCCACATGAAAACAGATATCTTATCCAGATAAAGATGGCAGAATTCATGCAGCAGAAGTCAAGACACACTTTAGCACCTTTATTAAACCTATTCAAAGACTCTGCCCATAGAAGTCAATATATACCTGTAACATTCACTAACAAATTCTTGAAGGACAAAAAACTCACACAAATTCCATTTCTTGCTGTGAACGAACTTCCTCACAAATTCGACCTGTAAGACTTTAAGGTCGAATCTAGCACGTCAATGTTTGAATTTTTCCTTTTTCTTTTTCTTAATGACATTTAAGAAACTCAAAGATGGGAAAATGTCTCAAATTCCATGGTTCACTTCATCTGACTCTACACACAATACACTGAATAACTTTTCATTTTTGGCAACAAATACCAGATCATTTTGGATATGATTGTAAAAAGACATTACCTGAAGGAATATTGTTGTGTTTATACTTGCTTATTCATTATTTCCATAAATATTTGCAGTAAGCACTATGTAGTATTAATAAATGCTTAGTTAAAGATGAGTTATATTTCTCTCTACTTGATTTCACATGAAACTGATCACAAAATATAAAGACCCAAGATGCACCTGGAACAAAGCTGACTTCTGAATGCAAAAATCACCAAGAAAATCCAGATATCCTTTCAAAAAATGAGTCTTCGGGACCAGACACGTAAGAATCTTCGCAGGGAACAGAATTTGCATCTGAGATATGCAAGTACAGGTCAAAGACATTTCCCTCTTTCTTGTCATCTATGGGACAAACTTAAATATGATGTACGCAGGGTATACACCAAAGTGCTCCTTCTACCAAAGAAAAATTAGAAACATTGCAACAAATTACAATACAGCATAAGGAAGAACATACAACTAAACAGCATCATACTTCAGTACTACATAACTTCAACGGTAAAATGCTAAAATCACAAAGTTCAGTACAGTACACAGTCCAAAATCCTGACTTCCAATATCCGGAATAATCTAAAATCTGGACCTCAAAGCCACCAACAATCTTCTTTGTTTTTCATTTAGGAATTTTTTTTTTTTGTCTGCTTTACGGATGCACATTTGATTTTTCCTCCTATAATAAAGCATGCAGAGAGACCCGATTCTTAATTTTACTTCGGAACTAAATAAAATGCATTGTTACTGAAGAAACAATCATTTTGGTATAAATTTGTGTGATCAATAATTTGACTCTGTAGCTGTGTATATGCTTCGCATGCATCTCAAACCAAAACGTTCTATAGAAACATTGTTGATTTTTATACCAACTAATATTTTATATCCCTGATGCCAACCTGGCGAATCATTATTTATTAGTCCAAAGTGATTTAGTCCCGAAGGACTATTACTTTCGTTTGGGCGTTTTGCGTTGTTTCACAAAAAACGGCGTATCACTTTTCAATTTAGTCCTTATGTTTCTTTGTTTTTTTTTCTTTTTTTTTTTTCCCCCGTAGTTTTCTCTTCAAAAATCGTCTGCGTTGCACGGGAAAATAAAAAGGAATTTTAATTACAATTATAAATAAATAGCCAAATAAATGTGAAATTCGTAACAATATTCTCTAAAACTTTAACGAATTTTTCATTAACAAACTCAAAGATTTCAAAGCCAGCAATACCAACGTTGTACAGAAAAACATTTTTATCTCCAGCGCGTGAGAGTGTGTACCGAAATTTCTAAAGATATGCTCAATTTAAAATTAGTTTGCGATATTGCTCTTGAAATCAATTTTATGGTTTAAGTGCGAAGAACATGGTATTTAATAAATAAAGGTAGCACACAAAATGTTAAATAAACGCCCCTTTGGACGTAATTAAAATCTGAAACCTTTCAGATTTTTTTTTTTTATATTTTACTTTCATCACCACATGTTTATCAGTACATGACAGCTTGAGCAATGACTCATGCAGCGATACTTAAACAATTCTTTTATATTAGTATAACAACAAAGAATATAGTAACCCTTTACGTTGACATTACGCTTGGCGATGATTGCAGATTTAAGTTAAATGCGCTAAGAAATGTTGAATATTTTAACAAAAATTTCTTTCCATATATTAAAAATAGATTTTGTTAATGATAGTCATAAGGCTAAAACATTACAATTAGTGCTATTTTAATTAAAAATAATTTATTTCTTATTCAGATAAACCCAGAACTGGCACCAGAGCTCATATGGCCTCGCCGGGCGGCAGAATTTAGACACAATTTTTGGAATTTAGAGAAGCACCGAGCAACAAAATTAAGAAATGACAAAATTTTTACAATTTAGGAAAGCACTGGGACCCAGAATTTAGGGGCAGCAAAATTTTAGGACTTAAGGAGACGCTTGGTAACAGAATTTAGGACCCGCAGAGACTGCATCAGGCAGTAATATATCTAGCTACAGCCCTCAATAAGCCTTAAGTATATGTAGAAATTTATTTATTCAGGACTCAGGTAAGCATGTACAAGAAATAGACGCAAGTATAATAAAGAACTAAAATCATGCTTAATCGTCTCAGTGCACGATAGAAGCAAGACAAAATGTAATGGAACAACATGTCTTTCGTCGCCAATCTCATGATAGCTGACAATGAAACTGCTGAACATTTGCAGATGAATTTATTGAACTCACTAATAGTGAAAAGTTATCTCCAGAATAAATTTACAGCGCTGATGAATTTGGTCTTTACTGGCAATATGTATTACAAAATACCTTGGCAACCTCCACAAAAAAGTCTCCAACTGGTGTCAAAGATTCCAAAGCTAGATTAACAACTTAGCATGCGCAAATGCTGTAGGAACGCACAAGTGTAAACTTTTTGTAATCGTAACTAATACACAATGTCAAGCATTTAAAGGAGCAAAGATTTTCCCATCATATATCGTGCAAGAAAAAGGGCATGGATGACCCATGCATTAATGAACGATTGGTTTGAAAATCATTTCAAACCCGAGGCTCGGCAACATTTGAATTCAGTTCGTTTACCTGATGACGCAAAAATTGGCCTGACTGTAGTCAAATGCACGGCTCATACTTCATTTAAAGTTTTAATGAAAGATAATGCATCCTTATTATTCCTTTTTCCAAATTGTACATCCATCATTCAGTCTATAGATATTGGAATAGTGCGGGTGCTGAAATGCAAATATAAAGTAGCATATTTTTTTATGTTAAATTTCTTGAATAATGGCAACACTATTCAGAAATTTTTTTAACATTTTAGCATAACATCTGCTGTGCGGAGCATCACAAGATTGTGGGACGATGTGTCTCCAGACAGTTTAAAAAATGACTGGCATAATTTATGGCCAGCTATCATATTTCATGGTGAGGATGCTGAAAATGACAGCTGCGAATTTGAAAGTTTTAGAATATCTCAGAACAAAAATGAAATTTCCCAATTAATGCATTTTGTAAAGAAATAGGGATAAGCGGTAATAAATGAAGATGATATAATAGAAGTTCTTTATTACAATGGTTACACCCCAATCATCAATCAATTAACGAACGGAACAATCTGTAGTATGGTTCTATAGTGAAGAAAGTGACTGAGCAGTTAATGAAAATGAAAAAATTTCAATTCACAAGTTAGTTGGAATTTTCGATGCAGCAATTACAGGACTTGAACAATGGAACTTTGTAATTGAACAAGAAATATCTGTCTATAGAAGAAAAAGAGAAAATATT
>KK113021.1:253671-268627 GCA_000611955.2 Stegodyphus mimosarum | reverse complement strand
TTAAATTCATTTAGTCATTATTTTCATTAGTTTCTAGCATTATACGATAGTTAGTATATTGCTTTAAATCATGTGGTTTCTTTTCTCGTAACTATTCCGTAGAGACGCTACGTTCCTTATCAGCAGTCAATCAACAGTTACCCTTCGAAGGCCCCGTTACTTGCTTAGGAATTTCTTGAGAGGAAAAATAGGGATTTTGGGCATAGATAAGTGCAGTAGACTGTTATCTTTGTTACTAGGATCTCTTTCAGTTCTCATACTTAGAATTATATGCTAACATAAATACAGTGGGCCTGAATTTGTTAAACTAATGCCTTAATAAATTACGAGGGTTAAATTAATGAATAAATATTATGTGTAACAAATAAAAAAAATTTAATTAGCAATTGTATTTTAGGAAAATTTTCTGCTTCTTTTCTTTCTATAGGCCCTTTTTTTTTAATTTTTTTTCCTATTACATTTGGGCCATTTATTTTTATTTTAATTTGTCCCGACTTTTCTTTCTGGCCTTTCGAACTCGTGCAAAGTGTACGAGATTCATTTTTACTGTCCCCTGAAACACGAAATTATCCCCCTTTCTATATACCTTTCCTTCGCACCTAAGCTTGATTTTTCACCCATCGGTGCAGAAAGACTTAGCGGGTGCAAAACAAGACATCTGTCTTCTTTGTCTGTCTGTCTGTCCGTCCGTTAGCCCTTCCCCTCTGGGCCCCTTTGAGGAATTTCTCGAGAAGGGGAAAGAGGATCTTGGGCATCGATGAATGTAAAAGGTTGCAGTTTCACTGTTTTCGATTGCAATTTTTTCTTTCAGTTCGCAAATAAAGAAAATAAGAAGATCAATTTATATTTCCTTGAATACATCTCTTAGAGTTATGAGCATATACTAATAAAGTGTGCCTCAACTTGTTAGACTATTACAAATATATAGTAAACTATGATGGTCAAATTATTAAATAAATATAATGATTAAAAAATAATTAGCGAAAAAAAATTCTGATATTTATTTATTTAATTTTGCTGATATGCTCTCGCACTGTGTATGGTTTTATGATCTTGTCTGATGTTGTTTGAAAAAAAAATGTATGAATATGTTTGGATACCGCAATACTATATGTTACTTTACTTAATATATACTTTTGTTTGGACACAATCGTATTTAGGACATTTTCTTACTTCCTTTCCTTTTCTTTCTATAGGCCCTTTTTATTTTTTTTCTCCCTCTCCATTACTTTTGGGCCATTTATTTTTTAATTTTATTTTGTCCCATATTTTTTTCCTGGCCTTTAGAACTCGTATAAAATATACGAAGTTCCTTTTTGCTCTGCTCTGAAATACGAAATTGCCCATTTTCTATATACCTTTCCTTCGCACCCTAGCTTGATTTTTCGCCCCTCGGTGCAGAAAGACTTAGCGGGTGCAAAACAAGACATCTGTCTTCTTTGTCTGACTGTCTAATAGCGGGTGTAAAACAAGACCTTTGTCTTCTTTGTCTGTCTGTTTGCCCCCTTTCTATATACCTTTCCTTCGGACCCTAGCTTGATTTTTCGCCCATCGGGGCAGAAAGACTTAGCGGGTGCAAAACAAAACATCTGTCTGCTTTGTCTGTCTGTCTAACTAGACTGATACTTTTATGTAACTGTACTTCGCAATCTTTATTTTATATTTATTGTTTCTCCCCTCATCACATCTATTTAGCCTTACCAAACACACTCACTACACACACTTGAGAGACATTATTTATTGTAAATGAATACAGCTGTCTCCCCTTTTGACTACACTCATGAATTCAGTCTAATTTTAGAAAATTTTCTACTTCTTTTCCTTTTCTTTCTATAGGCCCTTTTCTCTCGCCCTCTCTCTCTCTCTTTTCTACTTTTGGGTCATTTATTTTAATTTTATTTTGTCCCATCTTTTCTTCCTGGCATTTTTGAAATCGTATAAAATATACGAAGTTCCTTTCTATTCTCCTCTGAAATATGAAATTGCCCCCCTTTCTATACACCTTTCCTTCGCACCTAAGCTTGATTTTTCGCCCATCGGTGCAGAAAGACTTAGCGGGTGCAAAACAAGACATCTGACTTCTTTGCCTGTCTGTCTGGCAAAAAGTTAGCTTTTCAACTAAACTTATACTGATATGTAACTTGACCCCCAATCTTTATTTTATATTTATTGTTTTCCCCATCATCACATCTATGGAGCTTTACCAAACACACTCACTACACATCTGGGAGACACTATTTATTGTAAATGAACACAGCTTCCTTCCCTTTTGACTACACTCATGGATTCAATCCAATTTTAGGAAATTTTCTACTACTTTTCCTTTTTTTCTAGAGGCCTTTTTTTCTCTCTCTCTATCTCTACTAGTTTTGGGCCATTTATTTTAATATTATTTTTTTTCCATCTTTTCTTCCTGACCTTTTGAACTCGTATAAAAATGTGGGAATTTCCTTTTTATTCTCTTCTGAAACATGAACTTCCCCCCTTTCTATATACCTTTTCTTCGTACCTAAGCTTGATATTTCGCCCATCGGTGCGGAAACACTTAGAGGGTGCAAAACAAGACATCTGTCTGTCTGTTTGACTGTTCTGTTCACTGAGTATAATGAAGAAGGTGAAACTGGTATTACCACTTATCCCAAAAATGGTCCACTTTTTGTCGCATTTTTTACAAAGGGCGCTGCAATCACCAGTTGTTCTTCTTGTCGTAGTATTTTACATAAGCAGTAGTACCGAAAATATTCATTTGATATCAATTTCGATTGTGAATAAATCATATAATGAAACCTGTTTCGTCCCTGGATGCAACATTGGCTATAGAACTGTTAGGCTGAAGAATAAAAGCTTTGGAATCAAGAATCCAAGTAGATTTGGAGCTCCAAAGGTGAGCAACATTTATATCATGCCTGATCACAGTCAGACGAATTTATGTAACTTTACAGAGCCTCTGGATTGTTAGTAAATAAGAGAATATTTACTATATGGTTTAAAAAATAGTGATAAATTGGAAATTAGTAAAGTACTGCACATAAGTTATGTGCATCTGCATTTCGTGCATGAAAGCATTCAATCCTGAGATTTTAAACATAAATAAATTTCTGAAATTATACCAGAATGATAGAATATTTGCCTTTTTATTTCATTTATAGAAAGGAAGATATACTCATTCTCCCTTGTTTTCCGTTTGAAGTAGGTTTTTTATAATAAATGTAAATGAACACCATGCTGCTTAAAATTAACTTTACTTGCATGGTTGAGTGAACATATAGCAGCAGATAAGTCTAATGAAAAATTGATTTTCCGTGAGATAAATTCAGTATATTAAATAAGTTAAGAATATTATGAAATCATGCCACCTAATCACATAAATGAATGGCTATTAAAAATTAAGATTTAACCCATTAACGGGCTGGCCCTTCGGAAAAAAATGCTTTGAAAACGGCTGTATATTTGTCTAACAACTCCCTCCAAAAAGGTCTGTTTTGCTTTCAGGAAACACTTTTAAGATGAGCCATTGCCTAGAGCGGTGTGTTCGCTTCCCCTTAGAATAATGGATAAGCCATAAAAGATCTCTCCCGCTAATAAATAGCAGCAAGAGCTTGTCCGTTAGTTTCGTTAATTTTTAGTTGGTAAATGCTTGATATTTTGATCATGGGACTGATCAAACAATAATTTTCCTAGCGTAAGTTTTTCTGAATTTTAAAGCAATTTCTAGAATTTTGGCGGCTTTCTAAAAATATTTCGGTAATTTCAGCTATTGTGCGTTTGCTAGCAATATGAAATTTAAAATTAAAATTTTATTGAGTTAATTTGAGAGACTGCATTTTTAAATCAAACGGAAATTCAACTGAATTTGGTGCAATCTTTTGCTAGACTAGGAAGAATTATTTATGTGTTTAAAGACAGGATTTTCTCCCTTTTCCTCAGTTTACAGATTAAATGTATAAAACGAAACACATGAAAACCCTTTTTTACTCTCATAGTTTAGTTAAATGAATTGTAACTTTTCAAATTTTTTTTTCTATTTCTTTTTACATAATATTCCTGCCCGTACGTGACTCAGTTTGAAATTACGAAACTTCCACTTACAAATTATATTACGGCATTACATTATCTCAAGGAATAATTGAAATTAATGTATTCAAATGATATAGAATGTAAGAATGATAATATGAATACTCAATTTAAAACAAAATTCTGTTTCTTGGTTTTCTTTCACAATTTTCCCTGCTTTATGTTCCGTACGAGGAGAGGTACTCTCAAATTCGTATACTTTCAAAGAGCTGCATTAGAAAAACGAATTATTCATGAAACGGTAAGAATTTTTCTTTCGGTAAGGTAACTCTTATCCAAGTCAATTCAAATAAATTTTCTATGCTTTGCGTAATTGATTGCAACACTGTAATATATCATATGCAAGTTTTCAACTATGCCACGGGGTATATCAGTTACGAACCTAGTGATTTTGGGGGCTCCGGAAAGGTCACTTATTGGCCGGACCGGGATCTAGCAAGTCTTAGAGTAGAGTGGTACTAGTAGCCCGGGGTAGCGTCTGGGGTATGCTGGGTAATGGCCCTCTGCGACGGACAGCCCGAGCGACTGGTAGGTAGCAAATTAACGACCAGTGACGTCTTGTGGATTCAGGTGCGTTGCGCCGATCCCTTCAAGGTTCTGGGAGAGGGGTTAAACCCCGGCTCCAGTTCTGCGGGGGTGAGGACTCGTAGTGCGATTCAGTTCACGGAGCGAGGAGTTCCCATCTTAGTTAGTTAGTATCTATCCGTTGTCTGTGCTTTTAATTTTATTATATCAAGAACCAAGGAATTCCACGTTTTTATTAAATTATGATGATGACTACTCCTTCTAAATTCATTCTTGTCCTTAATTTTTTGACGTAAAATTTACTTAAGAACGCCTTCTTAGGTGTTTTTACGTTTTTTTTTTCATGCAAAGACATTATTCGTTTAAAGCTTTTCGTTTTGGCTTTCTAAATTTTTATCCTATTAGATGAACCCTCTTTTGATGATAAATTTTTAATCTTTGATGATGTGGAGATAAAGGCTTCGTGCCTAAATGCACCAGAAATTAAACTTCCTTGATATTTTCATTGGTTGAGGTGCTTTACCGTACTAGCTTATAAATAGCGAGAATTAGTGAATCACTTGGCCCTTTGGCGCTTTTCATTTTTTTTCGCTTCGCTCTGGATTTTTCCTGCTTGTACTCTTCTTGTTACAAATACACTGCTCGACATTGAAAATGCAACACCAAGAAGGAGTGGTCAGAAATTTATGCAAATTTTAGAGTAGACGCACATCACTGAGTTATGCGAACGATGTGAAATGTGCAGCTCTCCGACGCACGTGAAGTAAGATATAAGGAAAGGAACGTGCAGAATGGGCAATATTCTTGTCGTTATTTCAGCCAGATGAATTATCGAAGAAAGTTGGTTCTTGTCCCGGAAGATACGTGTAATAGGAGAGAATGCCAGGCCGCCGGCAACGAAGGCACTTCCAGCAGATAGACGATTTTACGAGGGGTATGGTGATCGGACTGGGAAGGGCGGGTTGGTCCTTACGTCAAATCGCAGCTGATACCCACATGGATGCGAGCACGGTGCATCGGCTATGGCGAACATGGTTGGAACAAGCGAATGTGGGAAGAAGGAGGGGAGCAGGTGCAGCCAAGGTGACGTCAGCAAGCGTAGAGCCACGCATCCGCCGACAAGCTGTGGCGGTCCGGCAAGTCACTTGTACTGCGATTCTGCAGTATGCGCAAGATACCCTGGATGTTCCCGCGTCGACCAGAACCATTTCCCGTCGATTGGTTGAACGTGGCCTGCACTCATGGCGTCCGTTAAGAAGACTGCCATTGACCCCACAGCATAGACGACAACGTTTAGAATGGTGCCGGACTGGAGCGATGTGGATGACAGAATGGCGAAACGTCGTGTTCTCAGATGTGTCACGCTTCTTTTTATTCAATGACAATCGCCGCATACGTGTGTGGCGTCGACGTGGAGACAGATCTAATCCGGCAGTAGCTGTGGAACGCGCCACCGCGCGACAGCGTGGCATAATGGTTTGGGGCGCTATTGCCTACGATTCCAGGTCACCTCTAGTTCGTATTCAGGGCCCTATGACGGCCCAACGATACTTGGATAATGTACTGCGGCCGGTGGCAATCCCCTACCTTCAAGGGCTGCCTAATGCAATTTTTCAGTAGAGTAATGCCCGACCACACAGTGCTCGCATCTGCCAGCATGCTCTGCAAGGTATACACAAGGTCTCTGTCTTTTTTCCAAATTTCATCACTTTCTGACGATTCCTTCTTGGTGTTGCATTTTCAATGTCGAGAAGTGTACGTCGCAGTCGGTTTTTCCGTGGTTGGCGTTTCTTCTCCTCTTTTTGCAATTAGCGGAGTAAGCGCTATTATATTATGGTATTACTACTGGAGATATTTTACGTACCAAAAAGAAAGAATAAAAAGTCTGAAAGGTTTCAAATTTTAAATTATGTTCAATGGGGCGTTTTTTAACGTTTTGTGTGTTACCTTTATTTATTAAATATCATGTTCTTCGCAGTTAAACCATAAAATTCAGTCCAACAGAAATATCGCAAAATAATTTTAAAGTGATTATATCCTTAGAATTTCTGATAAACATTTCCGCGCGCTTCAGATAATTTTTTTTCGTAGAGTGTTGCCATTTCTCGCTTTTAAATCGTTTGAGTTTGTTCATCAAAAATTCGTTAAAGTTTTACAAAATATGAAATAGATAATAAAAGAATTTCCAAATTCAGGCTTTCAGATGCGCATATTCCGGTGGAAACGTACATTATTAAAACTTGGATGGCTCTAGCTACCGTTGTTTTATCACATTTGGAGAAATATACATTCATTTATGCAGATTCATCATTATTTAATTTCTTTAAATATAAGACAGGGCTGCAATATTTTGTGGCAACAGTTTAAAAAGTGATTCAGACTTTTAATGTTTCCAACGCAAAACCGAAAACGAAAACAATAGTCCTTCAGGGACTAAGAAAACGGATGACGGCTGCCGTTATTTTCAGAACGTCAGAGACAGCCCCTATATTTTTCCTTCTGGAGTGTGTTTGACTTTTTGTTCCCACTTACCACATGAGAGATGTTGAATACTGTTAACAATGGCTGTAAAACTACACTCGGTGCAGAGGAATACAAATGTTTTAGGTGCCAGGAGGGATTCTACAATGGCGGACTTCACGTAATCAATATAGAGCAAAGTCTGGCGAGAACTGATAAATAAACAGTCTTTGAAAATGTATCCAGGACTCTCTCTTCTTTTCCTTTTATTGGACAGCTCACCATGACATGGCGAAGATCATGATCCTACCTTATATAATCCGCTTTACTAAAATATTCTCTTAACACCACATACACACAGCGATAATTACCCCACAAAATTTCCAACTCAAACCAATCCTTAAAACTGAAATATGATTTTGGGCTACAAATTGTTTGCAATTGCTGAACAAAATTTCTAATTCAGACCTTAAATCTTGTCAATTAAATTTTTTATTTTATGCATTTCATTTTTTACATGTTGTGCAATATTTAACAATATATTAATATATTCAGATACTATATCCAACTTTCGAATATGTGTATTTCTAACTTCCATTCATTAATATAATTTTTAAAAAAAATATCTTGTTCAACACTATGCCCTTAGTGAAACTTCAGAATATGTCCGAATACTGCACATTTTACTTACAATAATATGCTAACTAAAGATTTTGAAAACCCACTATTTATATGTCTATTGTTTTCAGCTTGCTGATTTGAATCTTGAAAAACAAAAATCTGCAGCTTGAGTGAAATATTTGCTGCAAACCTCATGAGCTAGAGATCAAATGAAATAAATGCGCAGCTATGTCTTGAATAACGATAAAAGACTAATTTATAATGAAATAATTTCATAGCAATGTTTTGCTATTTTTTAATTTACCATTTTGAGCAACTCATTTTAAATATAAGTTTTTACAGTTTATATATAATTTCTGGAATATTTTTTCTTACGGTTAGCAGCCTGTAGTAACTAATTAGCTTAAAATTACTTTAGGTCTGAAATTGAAATTTGCATATACAGATCAGATCACAATTTCTTTTATGTTTAAAAAACATTCTTTCACTTTCTGAATTTTTAACGGTAAATGTTGAAGATGTTAGACTATGATATGAAGTTTAGTTTAACTTTTTTGTACTTAAATTGCTATCCTCGTTTGATCAATCTAGGATCTCTTAGTGTAGCCTACATTCAATTACTTCACTGATATATTGTTTGATTCCTTTCTATTCTACATAGTGAAATTTGTATCAACACCCGCTGTGAAAGAAAATAAAAATAAGGCATAAACAAATTAAATCTTTCCTTTTTGATCTTGAACTTTGATTTAAGAAATATCTCCTTTATAGTACACAATTTTTTTAATAAACTGGGAGAATGAGTATATCCCCAAGGTTCAATAATGTTAAGTTTTTGTACCTAAAATTAATATATATGATAATGGTGAGAGATGAGTTATGAAAATTTTAACAAAAAGCTCGCAATTTATCCTACGAAAACAAAATTCTATAGTATAATGAAACGTGTTGTTTTTATCAAAAACAGAAGCTACAAACAGCTGTGCATGAATAAGAAAACATTTTGAAATAAAAAAGAAACCGTTAAAAAAGAAAAAAAATCTTAATACATTAGATAAGATAAACTCTTCAGGATTTCGATCATCAATGTTAGGTCTTTTAAAAATTCTAAATGCAGGAGTTTGTTTTAAAAGTCCTTATATACTATCATTTGATGTAAAATTCTTGCATAAAGCTAAAAAGCTATTTGGCACATGTACTTTTAAAATACAAAAGATCTGCATTATTTTTTTAGTTAAAATGCTGCATTTATTGGTTAGAATTTAGTTCAAGCGGGACAAAATTAAAGATAGATTGAATTAGTTTGAACATATTTTTTACTCTTTATATTTAATTATGAATAATATAAAGAGAGTTCAGCATAACAGAGTGTTCAAATCTGAATTATATTTTAAAATCTTGTCAAATAAATTTCAGACATAATTCAGTTCTTCTTAAATGACAAAGATATTGAAATTATTTAGCAGAAAACGATAAAAATATCAAAATGGCATCTGATTCATAAAAAAAGAATAACTCGTTATGACAGTAAAGGAAATTTACTGACTGAAGAAAAAAATTGTATGGGCTTCATTAAAATTTCGGCACAGTTTATATCAAACTGTATATTTAAGTATTTTACAAAATGAGAACCGCGAAGAACATATTCTAATTAAATTTATATATACAGTAAATATTATTAATAGTAATATGATTATTTTTCTAAGGGGGGGAATAAAAAAATCTTCAAATTCATCATACATAAAAAATACTACAAGACTTACAGCATGAAAGTTGTAAATTAATTTTATAATATGAGGAATAAAATACAAACATTAGTGAACAGAATACTGTCAGACGAATTTAAAAATTTGTACTTCAACTTCTTATCAAAAGTCTCCTGGGCAATAGCCTTATGCCTATCTAATGCAGAAAATTATTTTTCGAATGTTGATAATAACGCAATCCATCGCATAAAAACATAAACATTTCTTCGTTCGTTAGGGAAGCTTATCCGCCTGGCGACGCAATAAATGTTTACATTTGGAACGGCACAGATGCAACAGCAGGGCCATCTAGTGATCGCGACATTTTTGGACCCGTTTTTCTGCTAGTCAGTTTCACCTCCTTCATTATACTCCGTAGTTCTCTTAAACCCTTGTCACATTCCGTTCCGCTACGCGGGACTGGATGTCGAAAGGGACAATTTTCAAAACCCGCGCATTTCCAAGAAACCCACGAAGCTAGGTTACCATTTTTCCTTACTACCGAGGAGGTTAGAGTAGGAGGAGGGAGGGTTCGCAGTTTCCTGCACTATCGGGGAATGAAACCCTACGTAATATGCGCGTCCATGTTTGTAATTTCAAAACATTGCATTGCGGCAGTGAAACTTACGTGTTTCTAAGCTGTTTCGTGCATGTACTTTCCAGCAAAATATGTTAAATTTATAATGAAATGCCTCGCTATTGTTAAATTTTTGTTTTAAAGTAATAAAGATGATATCCATAATTTACTATGTACAGAAAATTGTTAAAAAATAGTTCGAAATCTAAATGCATGTGTATTGTCGCGGAGAATGGATCGAGCCTCCAGACCGACGAGAACAGAAAAGACAGTTTCTGAAGTTTTCTTTTGAGAACTGGCAATGATGAGTGTACGTGTATAGAACAATGACGTTAAAGTAGGTTAGAAATGTTTTTTGTTGTTGTAATGATCGATATGTTGTTACTGTTTTGTATGAAGTGTCAAAAATAAAGTGATTCTGCAAAATACTGTCAATTTTAGATGAGTTTGAAATATAGTCTCCTTAAACGGCGGACCAGAATCGAAGAACGAGGATCGTAAAGGTAAGCAACTTCTCTTCGTTTGCTTATCCAGAATTTTGAATGATTTGTTTTCATGAAATAAAATATTGGCGCCCGAACAGGGACCGCCGAAGTAGAATATATTGAAGTGAAAGATTTAGGAATGTTTGAAAAATATCGTTTTTTGATTTGAAATATAAATAAAAGAATATTTATGATTTGATAATACTAATTTGTAATTTGAAACATTTTTTCTAAGAACAGAAAGTTTCAATATTATTCTCAATTTTCTATTGAAATATTTTGTATCTGAAATATTTAAGCTTAGAAAATATGTTTTAACTAATATGTTTGTTGTTAATATGTTTAATAACTTTCTGTTCTTAAAAAAATGTTTCAAATTACAAATCAGTGTTCTCAAATCATAAATAAACTTCTCAAATCATAAATATTCTTTATTTAAATTTCAAATCAAAAAAAGGTATTTTCAAACATTCCTAAATCTTTCATTTCAATATATTCTACTTCGGCGATCCCTGTTCCGGCGCCAATATTTTATTTCAGCAAAACAGAATAATTCAAAATTCTGGGTAGAAGCAAAGTTGCTTACCTTTATGATCCTCGTTCTTAAGAACTTAAGTGATCTAAGAACTCGTTCTTAAGATCCTCTTCCTTAAGAAGAATTAAAGAAAAGGGAAATTGTAGTTAAAAGTATGACAACAAAGTAGATAAATAATTGTAAACAATACCTCCAAGAGACAGAACACGATTTGTGTATTCTTAATGAGAATATTGATTTATTAGATTCAAAATATAACAGAAAGAATTAGATAAACAAATACAAGAATTAATTGAGGCTATTGAATATGAATCGGAATTTGAAACTTGTGAAGTTTATTCCGAGAAAATAATTTCCACGAAATCAAAACTAACATTTTTGTTAAAAGAGAAAGGAAAAACCTGAAATTCCTGTTTTAAATACATTTGGTAATATTGTGAATGATGTGTCAAATATTTCTGTTTCTCATTCAAAAATTAAATTGGCCAAATTATCGATCAATAAATTTAATGGCGATCTTGTTAATTGGTTATCATTTTGGAATCAGTTTCATAATACGATATCTCAAAATGGTGATTTAACACACACAGACAAATTTAATTATTTGATTTCATTTTTATCAGGTGATGCTTGTAATGCTGTTAATGGTTTTGCATTATCGAATGAAAATTATTTTGCCGCAATTGAGTTACTTAAAACACGTTTTTGTCGAAGAGATTTAATTATAAATGCACATATGGGAAAACTGCTAAATTTAGGACCTGTTAGGAATGCTAACAACATATTTGCATTACGTAAGTTGCATGAGGATATCGAAATACAAATAAGAATCTTGAAATCACTTAAAGTAACGTCCGGCACATATGGCACTTTATTGACACCAGTTTTATTAAAATTAATTCCGCATGAATTAAATCTCGATTTTCAAAGAAAAGGGAAATCTAAAGATAATTTCGATGTAAACGAATTATTAGAGTTCTTAAAAACGGAAATTGAATGCCTCAAATCTATGCTACAAACTCAAGATAAAATAAACAATCAGAATTCGAGCCACTTTCCTACAGAAAAAAGAATAAATAAAATTTCTATTCCAACAGCCGCTGTATTAAAGGTTTCAATCAACAGCTGTATATTTTGCGAGGATTCAGAAAAAGAAAAACATACTTCGAATACCTAAAGTCTGTAGCAGACAGAAAGGCGTCACTTCAAAAACTCGGAATCTGTTATTTATGCTTTAAAAGGGGTAATCATTTGGCGAAAAATCGCTTTTCGCAGATAAAGTGTTATTCATGTTGTTGGAAATACAATAGTTTAATCTGTGATAGATATAGTTTAGATGATAAAAGGTCAAAAAGAAGGATTTCAATTTAACGAACGAAACATGTTTAGAAAAAGTTTTATTACAAACTTTAGTAGTAAATGTCCGTAGAAATGGTCCAGAAATATACTGCCAGTGTTTAATTGATTCTGGGAGACAACTATGTATCTAGGAAGCTATGTATCTAAATTTTTAGCTAATGCTATGCAGTATGAATATATTAACGAAAGCAGTGTGATTCATAGTCTGTTAGGAGGAATCGAAGTGGTTGAAATTTATAAACAGTTCATTGTGTGCTTGAGTAGAATTAAAAACGATTATTAGTGTAAAAAGCTTTTGATCAAGCGAAAATTTGTTCTGATATTCCACAATTGAACATCAAGCCTTATTTAAATGAGTTAAAAACCTATAATATATTTTTGAATAATGTTGAAGGTATGCATAAAAAATTGTTGTTCGAACATTCCTTTCTGAAATTCATATTCTCATAGACGCGGACATAGCGGAAAATTTCTTACAGGGAAAATAAAGAATTTAGAATGTGGATTAGTTTGCATTGAAACTTATATAGTCTGGAGTATCATGGGGAAAATTCCGGTAGAAATGGAAAATAAATAGGATTATTCTTATACATTTTCTGTATTAGTAACAGGCAGTAAAATTTCTTATTTACGGGAACTTGATACTCAGGAATATTAGATCCTTCAGAAAGTCAAACTAAAAGGGAATTAGAAAAACAAACAATGATCCATTTTCTTTCTAATATGAAAAGAGATGAAGGGGGAAAGTCTGTTTACCTTGGACTGAAAATCATTCCCCACTTCCAAACTATCGGGAAATAGGAGAAAAGAGATTAAAGAGCACAGTGAAGAAATTAAAGAATGGGAGATTTTTAAAGATTATGAGGCAATTTTTAAATCTTGGGAAGATGAGAAAATAATAGAGATTGTTCCTGAGGAAGAAGTTAATAACCCCTCCCATTATTTACCCCACCGTGCTGTTATTCGAATGAATTCCACGACAAAAATAAGACCGGCTTTCGATGGATCCATAAGAAGTAAAGGATCACCTTCCATAAATGACTGTTTGGAAAAGGGTCCAAATTTGATTGACACTGTTCCAGCTATAATAAATAGATTTCAACTGGGAAAAATTCGCATGAGCGCTGATATTAAGAAGGCTATTCTGCAAATAGGACTTAGTCCTGAAAACAGAGATTATTTAGGATTTTTATGGTGGGAACAGAAAAATTCTGAGCTTTTGAAAATATACAGGCATAGAAGAGTGGTCTTTGGAATTATAACCAGCAGTCCGTTTCTCTTAAATGCCACACTAACGGAATTAATGAATGAAGTACCAGAAAATTATCGTGCGAGTGCTAATAAATTAGTAGAATCCTAAATTTAGTCACAAATATGAATGATGAATAGAATCTAAGAAATTAAAAAATGATGCCTCTGAAATTTTGACAAGTGCTAAATTTGAAGTACAAGAGTGGGCATATAACTATCTACGAAATGAAAGGGATGTCTTGGTTCTCGAACCCATTTTAGAACAGTCGGAGCTTGATAAATTAAATGGGAATGAGTTTTTAGGTGACCCTTGCGAAGCTAAAAGGGTCAACATATTGGGACTTCTTTGGGATTTGCATGATGACACATTAAGTTGTGATATTAAGGGATTAAATGAATCTAAAAATAAACCTGTTACTAAAAGAACAATTTTGTCTGAAATTCATAAAATTTATGACTCTATTGGATTTACTTGCCTAGAATTTTAATTCCTAAAATTCTGTTAAAAACTGCTGGGAATGAAAAGTGACTTGGGATGAAACTCTTCCTGAAGAAATAAATAGGAAATACATGAAATGGAAAAATCATGCAAATTATTTAACAGAAATAAAATTCCCCTGACAGATGATGATTCTGGATTCCATATTGATTCTGGATTGAAATTATCCTTTCATATATTTTGTGATGCATATCGAATGGCATATGCCACCTGCGTTTATTTAAGAAACGAAAATAAAACTGAAGTTTCTTGTCATTTAGTTCAAGGACGATCCATAGTTGCTCATCTAAAATCCACATCAATTTGTAGACTAGAATTATTAGCTTGTGTTATTGGTGTAAGATTAATGAAATATATAAAACAAGATTTAAAGGAAGAAAATATACCGACGTTTTATTGGACATATTCAATGAACACTTTGTACTAGATTAAAAATGAAGAAAATTGGTGTGTATTTGTTACGAATAGAGTAAAAGAAATACGAGATTTACTAATCCTGATACATGGAGTTATGTTCTCGAAAATTTGATCGAGTCAAGAAGTTGTTCTGTTGAAAGACTTATGGCCAAAAGATTACATGGAGGTCCAGCTTGATTTCTGTGTGGAAAGTGCGCGTTATACGCTGGAATATACGGTAATAATAATCAACCTCATCTTTTAACCACCCTTTTGAAAAGACGCACCTCAGTATGTCTATTTGCGTGTCTTTTGCTTTCAGGGTCCAACCATTAAGATTTCTGTCTTGTGGATCCTCTGAAAGCCTCTGCTTTCTCTACTGAAACGGAACGTTAACTGTACTGTATGTTGAAATTTACGTCCTAAGAA